>LBNU01013107.1:0-33533 GCA_014162995.1 Artemisia annua | reverse complement strand
GTAGGGAGATTTAGATGATATGTGAGAGATGATAAACATTGTCTGTCACAGAAAACATGTATGTGTACTTTTGTATTTTAGCAAGAATGGACCACATGAGTACTTTTGTATTTTAGCAAGAATGGACCACGATGGTGTGTAATGACCAAAAAGGTATGCAAAAACACAATGCCAATAGTAAAGCAACAAGGGACAACACAACTGCAAACCACCAAGCAAATAAACCCATACTACCCTGATACAATGACATACGACAAGATCAAAATGTAACATGGACCACTCGCTTGGAAGCGAATAGATGAGCAGAGGGGGACCCCATAGGAAGATGTCACACAAAGGCCCACTGAAAAGAAGATATAAATCTGCAGAACACGAAATGACTTAGCTGAGAAAACTACACATGTACTTCTATCACAATGGTACTTCTGACTTCAACTGCAACAAGCGAAACTGAACCAAAAGACTACTGTCATACATTGGTACTTCTGGCTTCACACCTTGAAACAAACACTGAGCATAGAAACTGGATTATTGAAATTGACCATTTATAGGATCAAACAACCATTGCTGCCAATCAATCACTTTGTATTTATTCGACCTTCTCATTATCCACTCGTAGCTTTTTAATTGGATATCTTGAACAATTTTATTAGTACTTGACGCTTTCTTTCCGAACACACGTGCATTCCTTTCTTTCCAAATGAAGTATCCCGATGTCCAAATAACCGTTTGCCAAACACGAACAATATTAGTAGGAACATTAATGTTTCCGTATGATGAGAAGAATTCGTCAATGGAGAAAGCATTAACGGTCCTCACTTTCCACCACCTAAAAATCTTGTCCCACACGCTCATAGTAAGATCACAAGTGACCAATGCATGAGCACAGGTTTCAACCGCATTATTACAACTTGGGTAAAGAACCGAATCCAAGTCTATACCTCTTCTATCTTCCTTGCGAACCGGAATTCTACCTTTCAAAGCCCTCCACACGAAGATGTTTACTTTTTTCGGCACCAACTTGTTCCAAAGCATTTCTTGACCGCCACTTTCCACCGTTAGAATCTTTTCCTCAACCAAACTAGAAAGTTCGTTGACCTTGAACTCCCCATCTTCGGATAACGACCATCTCCACCTATCCCTACAATTATTAGAAACAACAACGTTTTGCAATATACTTAATAAATCCGCTAACTCCCTTACTAACTCTACCTCTAATACTCCTTCCCCAATCCCACACCCAACACCAAACTCCATTTATCCAAGATCCCTTATCCATCACGATACCCTCTTTTTTCCTATCTAAATGAAATAACCTAGAAAATCTATCGCAAAGCCTACAATTATCCACCCACATATCAAACCAAAACCTAATATCCCTCCCATTGTTAGGTGGCATGAAAAAGTTTAGGGTGCGTTTCGTATGCGTTAATCAAAATGAAAAAAATACTTTCATTCCAAATATAGTTGTTTGGAATTTAAAATGAAAATCATTAGAGCATGTACATCAATAACCTGGGTTAAACTTTAACACAGTGCCACGTCAGCGCCACATCAGCTTTAACACTTTCACCTTAACTCACAAAAAAACACCCTCGTTCATAACTCAACATTTTCGGCCCCACTTTTATCATTTTTTAAAATTATTTAAACAAAATACAATTAAAAAAAATTACATTTTTATTCAAACAAATAACTAAAAATAAAAAATTTATTTACCAAAAAAAAAGAAAAAAAGAAAGCCAATCTGCATAAACCCACAAGGACCAAACTGTAAATACACAAAACCTTAAGGACTAAAAGAAAAAAAAGATATAACCCATCTTCTACCTCTCGACACACACACACACACCTGCACACACACTGAAAACACACACANAAAAAAAAAAAAAAAAAAAAAGATACAACCCTTCACGCAGCGTGAGTTGCTTCACCCAACGTTAAGCTTTCACGTTAACGCAGAAGCATGCATAGACTAACTCGCCTTTAACGCGAGTTAAAGGCCTCTTAACGCCGGAAAAACGTTACCGTTGTGCGTGCTCTTAATGAATATGAGGGATACTTAAAATGTACCAAAAGGGCAATGATTGAGTGTTTCATTCCAAGATTATTATTATTATTATTATTATTATTATTATTATTATTATTATTATTATTATTATTATTATTATTATTATTCTTATTATTATTATTATTATTATCATCATCATCATCATCATCATCATCATCATCATCATCATCATTAGAGGACGCATACAATAAGTTTTAGATGCATAGAAATGTTGATGATAGCTCAGCCCAACATGATTGTTTGGTTTTTCTCGAGAGCTCTATTCAAAGCATGATTTGGTTACAAGCAAATGTTGGATATGCAAGTTGCTATATTTACGGGCACTTAGATCTTTGAACAATTTGAGGGTATAATCGTTTGTGCCCAATAAATGTAATAGGACAAGTTTCGACGTTGTACGTTTTAGAAGTGTATGTTAAACGTAAAATTGATATATTTTTCTTAAACTGTGTATGGCACTTTGATAGTATATTTCTTTATAATGTCCAGCAGAGTACGATAATGGCCTTCTAATTATTGGCATACATTGCGCATTATACTTGATTTGTGCATTATATACAACTTTCTATCACTAACTATTACACGCATCACAAATGCCAGATACTACATTACGCCTTATGCTAAAAATTGTTTGGTACAAATATTAGACTTAAATTGGCTTCACCCCAACGCGCGGCAACCAACTTACTCGTTATAAACAAAGAATAAAGTTTCATCAATATCTTTCTCTTTGTTTTAATTAAAGAAAATGGACTAGAACACTTTTTTCTTCTTTCTAACATATATCTTCTGCAACAAGCAACTCGATCATAGGATACAAAATCGTAACAAAAGGACTTTATGCTTTAAGTTTGAGAGCTTTTAGTGTAAGAAAAAAGGTATACTAGACTTTAAGAGTAAATTGCATTTTTGGTCTATGGTTTAGTCAAATTGCATGTTTGGTCTCTATCATTTCAAAAGTGCAATGAACGTCACAATTTTAAACTTTATTATGCATATTCAGTCCCTGACCGAAGTTAAACCTAAAACACAAACGTTCACACATGATCTGGTATGAACGACGGTGGCCAGCTGGATCTTACTGTGATTGTCGGATCCGACGCCTCTGGTTGTCCGGTGGTGATTGGCCGACTTTGTTCGTCGTCAATGGTTGGTGGATTTGGCGCTGTTTGTTCGACGACAGTCGATGATGAAGATATTTGGGTTAGGGATGTTAGTTTGTGTGTGAGAGTGTTTTTAGTGATAGAAATTTAATAGTAATGTAACTTAGTGGTGGGTGGTTGCAAATTGATGTTAAATCATTAAATGAAAAAAGGTTGTTGAGAGATCTATGTGCGGGGAAGATTGAACTTAACTTTTAGTGTTTTGTGTAAATAAAAAATCGCAACAGAAGTTGAATTTCAGAAGTGTGCTAGTGATGGTGGCGATGTGGAAGTTCTCCGGAGAGTCTAGTGATGGTGCGACTGTTTTCTGGCGGGGCTGGATTAGGGTTAAAGTTTTGTTCTTAGATTATGATTATGTTGATGGGTGTTCTTCGAGACGATATTTTGTTATTAAATGTTTGTGGTTTGTTAATGGTGTTTTTGATTTTTTTTCGTGTAGAAGTTTATAATATATGATTATTGGGTTCTGGGTGTTAACTTGAAGATATATGATAAATATTTGTAAGTACTGCTTTGAAGTTTGTTTGTTTACATTAAAAAAATAATAATAAAAATAAAAAATAAATAAAAAGTGTATTGAGAAATTAAAGAAGGAAGAAGATAAGGTTAACAAAGGATATTTTAGTTATTCAACTTCGATCAGGGATTGAATATGCAAGTCAAAGTTCAAAACAGGGACGTTCGTTGCACTTTCAAAAGGATGGGAACCAAAGTATTTACGAGAAGGACCCGAGTGAGACCCAGGTATTGTGACACTTTTTTTGACTGCGTGGTTACATCTTTTCTTGGTGGTGTTATAGTTGTTGGTTTTTTAGTTAAAGTCCTAGTTTGTGTCAAGTTGTTTGTTCCCTCAAAACACTATAAAACTGTATCGATGTTGACAATACTTTTGTCTACAATCAGTACATATATTAAATCTATGTTTACAACTATAATGTAAAGTTTGTTTAACTTTTTTAATAGACTAGTTTTTCAAAAGATATTGTGTGCACATCGACATTTATAATAAGATTAGACGAGTACTCGTGTATAAAAACGAGATTTTATAACGACAGATAGTTATAGTGATATTTTGGTTATACAAAACGTTGCATGATACACTTAACCAGAATATAATTTTGTGCCGTTATAAAATCTCATTGCTATGCACGGATACTCGTATAATTTATATAAAAGATATAGTGGTGCAATTAAGAAAATATTACTCATATTCTTATTGGTAAACAAAACACTTGTTTAATGCGAATTTAACTAGGGCGGCTTGTTAATGTATCATCAATTGGCAAATTAATGCTACGTAAGGACGTAGTACGTACCCAGCATGACGTATTGCAAGAAGCCAAGAATAGTCGAACGATGACATCAATATTAACTAAAGATTCAAAACCATCCCACATTCAACGCCATGTATAAATTCTGCTCCATTTATCACGCTCTTTCAAACCACATTCATTTCAAATTTTCAACTCATACTAAATATCTATGGAAAACAATATTCAAAACATCAACAAATCCACTACACAGCATCATACTGGTCATGGTCATCATGAGGATGAAAATGATGATGAGAAGAAGATGGAGATATTCTATTCCTTGATTAGAAGTTTCAAAGAAGCTCGAGATCGTAGAAGACAAGAGTTGCAAGACGAGATGGAGAAAACTAATAAAACTCGAAAACTAAATAATCTTGAATCTCCATCTTCGTCCTTCCAACAACAAGATTTCTCCCTTGATATCCGCTCTAATCAACATCAACATGTTAGTCTATCTAATCACTACAAAGCGCGAAATGAAGAAAAAGAAGAAGATAAAAAAGATGACATGGACTTGAACCTCAAACTGTCTTTGTAGACGTTATAACTTACTTGTGACTCTGAACTGTTGACGACCTACAGGCAGCCTTGCCTTGCCAATCAATATATTGCAAGAGTACAGGACCCTCATTTAAGCGTATGTCATTGTGCACTAGTTTGTTTGACTAATGGTAATACGGAGTAGTATAGTTTACAATCTTAGAGAGCGCGGTGCGGTTGGCATATGCTTGTAGCACTAACGCACATTAATCAATAATCTTGTGACGAACTGAATCACCATTAGTACGGGAAACGAATACCCTATATTTATTTCAGGCAATTCATAATCAAACTCTAGCAAAAAGCTAGAGAAGAAAATTACAACACATTACAACGTGTTACTATATTGGATCAATAATCCAATCTAACGACTTGAATTGGTTTAAAAGTTCTATGTCTGTTGACAATCCATTAATGAAAAAAGAAACCTTTAATATATCTTCCATGAGCAAGTCCTTTTTCAAGGCTTCAAATCAAAATAAACCAAGGGCTTTAAACCGTTTGCATCACTACATCAAACAAGCACACCTTGGATAAGAATGATAAGGATTATAGCTCATAAGTTTTCTTGAGCTTCTTATTCTTAAACACTACCAATCAAATTCTGTTGTAAAGTTAATATGATTATTAGTTGGCGGTGATTTGTGAATCTCGTGGAAGAGTATGTATGACGTTATAGGATGAACGTCATGTTCGATAATCACTTTTAGTCAATATGAGTACTATATATATTAGAGTAGACCACTAATATAAAATTTTAGTTAAAAAACATCTACTCCACAAGTTGTCTTAAAAAAAGCATAACTACTAACTAAATCGTGTACACTGATATGGGGAAGATTGAATGACAAAAGGTTGTTGAAAGATATGTGTGTGGGGAAGATTGAACTTATCTTTTACTGTTTTTGTGTAAATTAAAAATCACAACTGTAGTTGAATACTTGAATTTGAGAAGTGTGTTGGTGATGGTGGCGATGTGGAAGTTCTCCGACGAGTTCTCGTGACAGTGCAACTGTTTTATGGCGGTGATGGTTTATGATTTTAGTGTTAAAGTTTTGTTCTTAAAGATTATGATTTTGTTGATGGGTGGACTTCAAGTCTTCAAGATGATATTTTGTTAATGATAAAGATTTGTAAGTTCGGTTTGTTGTATATATTACGTGTATTGCTATTAGAGACAAATTACCAATAATATAAAATATGAAGTGTAGAAAATGATACCTTAAACCTTTTGATCATTGAGACTCAAAAACACAAACAAGAAAAAATGTTAAGGCGTGAGATGCTCACACTTTCCTTAAGACAGATTCGTCCTCTCCATGGTGCTTGAGAATCATGAACGTCTATCTCCCAGGATACAACAACAACTGATAACTCCGTTAGCACAAATTGGTTATCAACGCGAACCAAAAACGTGTCTTCCCTCTATTACAAACGGATACACATAAGCTCAAGATTAATGGTGAACAAAGGAGATGTGTGAGTATTTTTCTTGGTGTATTTTCTGGTCGGTATCGTAATGAGAGGAGATGTCTCAATTTAAAGCAGTAGGGATGGAAGGAAAAATAGTCACAATAATTAACAAAATTAATATTACTAATGTCTCATGAATTAAAATAATACCACAAATTAATTTTATTTTCAATTCACATTAGTACACATGATGACAACATCAATTGTCATTCAACTCTAAAAATTTTACCATAATTTTTCCAACACGGTTTTGATGTTCTTTGATTGTTTACCTAAAAAATGAAAATATATTGTGAAATTAAAGAAGGAAGAAGATAAGGTTAACCAATGGCATTTTAGTCATTCAACTTCGGCCAGGGATTGAATATGCAGGTCAAAGTATAAAACAGGGACGTTCGTTGCACTTTCAAAAGGATAGGGACCAAACACGCAATTTGGACGAGCTACAAGGACCAAAAATACAATTTACTTGGACTTTAACATTTAAAAAAAGAGGTGATTTGCACACTCTTCAAATAGATTGACACACTTTAATTTAGAGTGTCTTGACAAAGGGTATAAATGTCAAGACACTCTAAATTAGAATGTGTCAATCAATTATGAGAGTCTGCAAATCACGTCCCATATAAAAATACGGAATACTATTTGCTTGTTCAAAAATTATTTTCTCCAGATAAAAGAATATACAGTTTAAGAAAAGTAGGATTATTGCACTTTTCAACTAATCAAATATTATCCTTATTTAGTAAACTTTCATCTGATTGGTTAAAAAAAACAAAAAAACAAAACCTGTTATTTTAGAACATTATAAATTTAAAATGGGGACAATTATTTCGGAGAGAGTAACAAGCAATGTTATTTCTACTGCATATAAAAGGTTTACACATATTTCTTGAAATTTCAAGACTCTTGAAAACTTAATCTATAAATGGCAACTTGTTAAGTTGAAAATAATATCCAATGAACGATTTAACAATCTACTAGCAGGGTACCCGCGTGATGCGGCGGCGGGTACCCTGTGACTATATTTTCTGGCAATGTGATTCTATGCGGCCATACTTTTTTTAACAATTAATTTTATGAAATTGGTGTTAAAAGATGTAACATCCGGTAAATTTCCTAAATCTATTTTACGAGCCAAAACCTCTACTCTTGATTTTCTGTAGCTTTTGAACTTCTTTGAACTTGTCTGGGTTTGAAAATCAGTGGATATCTTATTTAACGTAAGCGTTTTTCCTTTATCGAGCCGGCACAATCTAAAATACACGAAACGAATCGAATTTACTAAATAAATTAACTCCGAGAAAGTTATGCGTATTAATACTCGTTTTCATTGAAAAAATTATTTCGAGATCAATGGCGCAAGTTTAAAACTTTTTCGAGTCTGTTTGGTACGTTAAATGGGGCCCACAACAGTTTTATTAAAAGAAAGCAAGAATTACAGTTTCTACCCCCGCGTCCAAGTTACACCACTGCCACTCCACTATCATTTGACCACCTTTGCCCCCTCCCTTTTTTATAAAACTCTTCCTCTCTCTCTCTCTCTCCTCCTTCATTTAATACACACACTCCATACCACACACACTCTCTCTAAAACCTCTCGCCGGAAAACCCGCCACCTCCGCCGTCACCGTAAAATTTTCCGGCGAGATCCTTTTCCCTCAAAAGCATTAGATCGGGCTAACCTAAGCCTTTATGGAGCATATTAGCGCTTAACGCGCTCAGTACCACATTGACGCGCCATCACCGCCACCTGTCCACCGCCGCCATCCACCACAGTCACACCCCTCGTCCTCCTCTTGATGGTAACACCACTCACGCGCCTCCATTTCCCCTTCTTTTTATTTTTATTTGAAACCCTAATTTATTAATTCTTAATAAATCCGATTTTCATTATAAAATTTTTATAGAACTTTTCAAAACTTAATGGATAAGTTTGGATCTTGAGAAATGGTGGTAGTTGGCGAACAACTGAGGTCGCGCCACTAAGACTAATTCGGGCAGAGAGGCAATCAACCATGGAGAGGAAGTTGCCTACCATTAAAGAAGATGAATCTACCATTGGTGATCAGGGAAACCGGCTACAAAACTACAATGGAATTAGTCGTGTGGCATCGTTTTCATCTTCGTCCACAAAGACCATATATAGTACGAATTGTTTGCATCTTAATGGACTGATATAATGAAAAGTTTGTATTTATTATGGAGGGTTGTACTTTAGGTTTAAATCATTGTAATATTAGGTGTAGGGGTGTTTTAAAGGCTATTTAATGTATATATTTCTGTATTTTGGTCTGAATTTCGTGTCATGCATATTTTGCTTGTACACAATGCTTTACTTGTTGTAATTATGAAGATTCCTTGCTTTAAAGTGTTGTAAACATTGCATTATTTTTTGTACATTTGAAATTTTTGGAGAGAGAGTCTTTTGTGTATTATAAGTAGTATAGATAATCGGTAGTTGACTAGTGAAGAAAGAATATAAATGGCAACTTGTTAAATGGCGCCACGTATCATTTACACAACTGATTTGAAACTTCTAAATTAAATATAGAGTAAATTGCATTTTTGGTCCTGTGTTTTGGCCAAATTGCATATTTGGTACTTATCCTTTTGAAAGTGCAGCGGCAATCCCTATTTTGAAATTTGGATTGCAAATTCAGTCCCTAGTCGATGTGAAATGAACAAACTACCCTTGTTTTCTTCCTTTTCTCTTAAGGGTAGTTTGGTCATTTCACATCAACTAGGGACTGAATTTACAATCCAAATTTCAAAATAGGGACTGCCGCTGCACTTTCGAAAGGATAAGGACCAAATATGCAATTCGGCCAAAACACAGGGACCAAAAATGCAATTTACTCTTAAATATAGGAATGATTGTAAGCTATTAAATGGCAACATATATCATTTACACTGCTGATTTGAAACTTATAAACTAAATATAAGAATAATTTGATAAGTTGAAACCTATTGTATAAATGGCAACACAACAGTGAAATAATGATTTGTATGAAAAACACGGAGGGCAAAACCTAATGGTTCAGTATCCCTAAAACATCTTCTTGTCAATATCAAGCTTCATCACATTCACACTTTTGTGCTCTGGTTTTGGTTCTCCGTTTTAGATACATGTTATACGTATCATCGTGAGCCACTTCTACCATGTATTCTTACTAATTTATTCATGTTTCGAAGGTTGGTACAGTGGCTACGATTGAATTCTAAAAAAAGGTACACATCATATTCTCAAGATCCTAATGATTTAACTGTGTTATATTTTTTAGATTGGCTACGAGTGAATCCTAATAATGCTAATGCTACTACTACCGGCTCTTCTTCTTCAAATGAGAATGATGATGGTTTGTTGTTAAACGTGGTATGCTGTTATTTGATTCAAAGTTGACGAAAAAAGGAACTGATGTATT
Source organism: Artemisia annua (assembly GCA_014162995.1). Taxonomy (NCBI): domain Eukaryota; kingdom Viridiplantae; phylum Streptophyta; class Magnoliopsida; order Asterales; family Asteraceae; genus Artemisia; species Artemisia annua. Next base: position 23,548 of record LBNU01013107.1, on the reverse strand, counting down.
TACGAGAATTACTCGAGTGAGACCCAAAGTGTTGTGACACTTTTGTTGGTTGTGTGATTTAATCTTTTCTTGGTAGTGTTATAGTTGTTGGATTTTTAGTTAAACTCATAGTTTGTGTCAATTTGTTGGTTCCCCCAAAACACTATAAACTGTATTGGTGTTACCAATATTTTTGTCTACAATCAGTACATATATCCAATCTAGGTTTACATTTATAATGTAAAGTTTGTTTAACTTTTTTAATCTAATATTTCCAATCTAGGTTTACATTTATAATGTAAAGTTTGTGTAACTTTTTTAATCTAATATTTCAAAAGATATTCTGTGCACATCGACATTTATCATAAGATTAGATGAGTACCCGTCATAACAACAAGATTTTATAGCGGCAGATAATTATAGTAATATTTTGGTTATACAAAACGTTAATAATACATTTAACCAAAATATAATTATAACTGTATGGCGCAAAAAAATCTCGTTAATATGCACAGGTATTCGTCTAGTTTATCTAAAAGATGTAGTTGTGCAATTAACAAAAGATTACTTACATTCTTATATGGTAAACAAGACACACTTATTTAATGAGAAGTTAAACTTATAGGGAGGCTTGTTAATGTATCATCAATTATGACGTAGGCAAATTAATGTTACGCAGTACGTATCCAACATGACGGATTGCGTGAATAGTCGAATGATGACAATTTTTTTTAACTGGATAGTTCTGCTAAATTTTATTACTTTTAAAAAAGATTTAAGTACATAAGATGTAAGTGTATACCACATCTAAACCGTTACAAAGACGGGAAATAAATGCACCAAATGTGCTTTAAAGCAAAACTAGCATAAGAAAGACAAACCAATCTTATAACAACTAATATAAGGATAAGAAATAAATCTAATGTTTAAACTGACCACGAGGATTTAAATCTATCGCATCACAAAATGCCCATTATTTCGGAGTTAAACCGTAAATGATATAAGTGTCACATAAATCATAATATTCATCCTCACGTAAACTAGCATCATATGCAACCGAATGATGACATCAATATACCTAAGATTCTAAAGTTATCCCACAATCAACGCCATGTATAAATGCTACTCCATATATCAAGCTCTTTCAAACCACATTCATTTCAAATTTTCAACTCATAATTCTCTATGGAAAACAATAAAAATATTCACAAATGCACTCCACAATATCATAGTGATCATGTTCATGATTATGGTCATCATGAGGATGAAAGTGATGATGAGAAGAAGATGGAGATGTTCTTTTCTTTGATTAGAAGTTTCAAAGAAGCTCGAGATCGTAGAAGACAAGAGTTGCAAGACGAGGTGGAGAAAACTAACAAAACCCGAAAATTAATTCATTCTTTATCTACATCTTCCTCTTTCGAACGACAAGATTTCGCCGTTGACACATTCCCAAATCATCTTCAGTATGTTCGTCTATCTGATGATCGCTACAAACTGCGGAATCATGAAGAAAAAGAAGAAGATCAAAAAGACAACGTGGACTTGAACCTCAAACTGTCTTTGTAGACGTTATAACTAACTGGTGACTCTGAACTCTTGACGACCTACTAGAATCATGATCGAATATCGATCCGATGCAATACTTGAGTGCATAACCTCAATTATACTCCTTACAACTCATTTATGGGCAGCGTTGCCATGCCACCTATCAATGCATGTATTGCAGTAGTACGCGACTCATTTACACATATATCATTGTGTACTAGTTTGTTTGACTAATGTAATAGCATAGTGTACCATCTTAGAGAGCATGGTGCGGTTGGCATATGCTTGTAGCAATATTGTATCAATATATATTGCTTGTAGCAGTAGTGTACATTAATCAATATCCTTGTGACGAACTGAATCTTCATAGTACGGAAAACAAATGCCCTATATTTTTTTCAGGCAATTCATAATCAAACTCTAGCAAAAAGCTAGAGAAGAAAATTACAACACATTACAACGTGCTACTATATTGGATCGATAATCCAATCTAACAACTTGAATTGGTTTAAAAGTTCTATGTCTGTTGACAATCCATTAATGAAAAAAGAAACCTTTAATATATCTTCCATGAGCAAGTCTTTTTTCAAGGCTTCAAATCAAAATAAACCAAGGCTTTTAAACCTTCAAAGAATCCAAATCGTAGTTTGCATCACTACATCAAAGCACACCTTGGATAAGAATGATAAGGATTATCCGATTATAGCTCATAGTTTTCTTGAGCTTCTTATTCTTAAACACTACCAATCAAATTCTGTTGTAAAGTTATGATAATTAGTTGGTGGTGATTTGTGAATCTCGTGTAACAGTATGTATGACGTTATGGGATGAACGTCACTAATCACTTTTAGTCAATATGAGTGCTATGTATATTAGGGTAGATAAATCACTAATATAAAATTTTAGTTAAAAAACATGTACTCTACTAGTGGTCTTCAAGTGTTTAAAAAAAATACTAGTGGTCTTCAAGAAAGCATAATTAAATCGTGTACACTGATATAGGGCTATTATTTTAAGGGTATTCGTGCGATAAAATTGGTAGGGGCCGAGTGAGGCGATTTTCGAGAGTATTAACAACGTGGATTTATTCCGCCATGTGCCTCAAATTTTTTTATTTCTTAAAATGCTCAGGGCAATTTTCGCTTTAGGTGGGTTTTGGACGACTCCTTTAAAAATGTGATATGTGTCCTTATTTTTTGGGCGACTAGATCCCACTAATTAACTTAATTTTTCGGCGACCGGTAGGTAAGTTGTATAATTTATAGTTTTTTTATTGAGAGTCGCCCAAACCTACCTAAGACGACTTTCGCCCTGTGACATTTTAAAAAATTGAAAAAATTTAGGTCACATGAGATAACCATAAATGTACCTTTGAGGCATTTGTAGAATTTGATCTTAATAAATTAGGCATTGCTGCTAAAATTCACGAAGCTATGTTACATATTTGTTAGAAGTAGTTATATCTATTTTCAAATGTTATTGTAACAAACTCTCATAAATATCATATCAAAGATAATTAAACACGTAACCAAAAAAAGAAGAAAAAAATTCCTATCTAGCTTGGGGACCAACATTAATCAGGTAAACCGACATAGAGAAGTCTTACACTTTTTCTTTGTGGAAAAATACATATGCTAGTACGTTACGTTATGAGGACATTAATATATGGTGAAGTTTTTCTATTTTTGACGAAAGTAGCTGGTGGCTCTAGTAACCCACAAATATAGTTGCTTAGCAATTAGCATTATTGATTGATATTCTCGTTTCTCACATTTGGTCCTAAATTCTTCGAAATCTCGCTTTTACTCCCCAACTTCTCAATTTTTATTCGCTGCAGATCATTTTTCCTAACAATCATTAGTTTTCTAGTTAGCTGCAAGAGCTTTTTCGTAATTTCAACATTTCTTGTCCAAACGCCCCATTAACAACTCCTCATTTTCCTCGTGTGTGATATGAATTAAAACAATACCCGGTTGAAATACTCGTATAAAAAACTCTTTCTTACATAAATTATGTTTACTATTTGTTTCTTATCTGCATTGGCCTTTAGTGTCACAAAAATAATTGATTTCAGAATATTGTTAGTTTCAACATTTTCATGGCAAACTATTTAATGACTAGTTATCATTGTTTCTCTTTTATACAGTTGTAACATAATTGGTGAGTTATATACCATGCTTAGGTGATTTCTAATGTGAGAAAGTGAGAGAATACAAAATGAGAAATCCACACTGATCACCAACTAGCTAAATGGTGAGTGATATACCACGCCTAGGTGGTGGATAAATGAGCTTGGGCCTTTACTTGGACATTAGATGGACTACTTACTAAGTCAATTACCACTTTATTTGTTACACCATTACTTAGTCCAAGTCCAATATACTATGACTGATCTATTATACTCATTACAAGACTCGTATACATTAATGTGATTGCCACTAATGGGAAATACTCGCCGCTTCTGGTTCGGATTTTTGGTTTTTGTGCTCACCACTAGTCAAAACACTTAAATAGGTGTTAACAAATAGAGTTGAAGAAAAATGAAGTGGTTGATACTCGATAGAAGCATTAGGTTGAAGGAGATTGTAAAGCCCCAACCCGGCAAGGGTAGAAGCAAACACAAGCATTAAGCTTAAGTAATACAAATGAATTTCAAAGTTTAGAAAGGAAAATCTGAAGTACAAGGTTTACAAAAGAGAACAACAACAAAAATACTAAGTCTGGTAATGAAAATCACTTCTAGTCATCTCAAATCCAGGATAGCTATCAAGGTATAGTCTTCTAAGTCCAAAAGTACTCTCCACTCGTAAACCAGCTTCCCACTAAAACCTGCCGCATGAAAAGAAATGCAGCTAAGCTTTTAAAGCCCAGTGAACAGATATACAAGCAAAGTAATGATAATGAAACAGAAACAGATATGGTGCAATGCGGTAATATCATAAGGTATAAGCAAAAGTGTAGGTATAATGAAAGGTAGGTCAGTAATCAACCACGAGCCCAGAACATATCAAATGATATCAAATCAAATGTAACCATAAGTCTTCATAATCATATAGAGGGGAGACCTCTTAAATAGCCAGATAATATGAAGGGAGTCCTCAGTAACCAAATGGAGTGATCAACTCCCAGAAATGTGAAAGACGTGGATTGCACCCAGCATCAGTCACCAGACAATATATCATATCATAACATCATATCAGATACAGAAACAGATCTAGGATGTATCCATACGCCCCTGCAGACAAATCATAATCATATAATAATCGAGCTCTCATAACAGATATAGATAGGGACGGTGTGGCACATCACTCGACCACACTGGAGTCATGTCACTGGTGCATCAATGACACGGCCATGTTACCTTCATGGCTAGCGAAATGGCTCGGGTATCAAACAGAGGGTCAGATATCATGTCACATAGTTCATATAAAATGGTTCATATTACATGGTTCAGAAAGTCAAAGCAAAGGTTCATAATCAGAGGTTCATAGCAAAGGTTCATAATCAGAGGTTCATAGCAAAGGTCTCAAAGTCAGAAGCTAAAAAAATTAAAGATGTAAAGAGTTCATGAGAAACCTGTGAGAAAGTCAGAATATCTGTACCTTAAACCGCCAACGAAACATAGCATAAGAATAGGAAGTCACTCCTTCTTCGGCGACTCTACATGAATTAATGATCGGCTTATTATTAACTTGTTTTAAATCAGATTACTCATTTTAGTCGTCTTTTCATTTTTAATAACTTTCCATTTATAGCAGCTTTCCAAAAATAGTAATTTTTCAAAATTAGTAAGCTTTCATTTATAGTATGTTTCCATTTTAAGTTACTTGGTCATTTTAAGTAACTTTCTATTTTTAGCAGGTTTCCCGAATTAGTAACTTTCCTTATTAAGTAAGTTTAACATGACTTCCTAATTTGGTTAAATTAGGTTTAGGGTTCAGAATTATCAATTAGGTTAATCGTGCCTACACACAAGTCAACACAACATTAAAAAAAACACACCCGACATAAGAGCATGTATTAGGGCACCAAACATCAAAATGACACATTTAATACTTTTATAACACATGCATACACATTAACTAGTTTTATAACAAGATTATGCCCACTAAATGAATTTTAGAAATGTATCAGAAGCCCAAACTAAAAATTAAAAAAATTCTCACAGAAGCACATATGTCTTGAAAGTCTACATGAATTTTTGCAAATTTTATTATTAAGTACAAATCCCCTTTCAAAAATCGTTTATCAAAATATTCCCAAAAAGATAACTGCACATATATACAGAAAGTTTGCATTTAGTTAACCCATTTCAACACTTCAGAAAAATCCACAAAAATTCCAGGAAGTAACACATAACCCAAATATTACCCATGCAAAAGGAGAGCTCTCAGCTCTTTATGGTTTGAAAATCAAAAATCCAAAACTCCAACTGATTTTTAGGCCCGATTACTCACCTTTGACAACTTTTCTTCTAAAAATAAAAACGTCTACCTCCCGACCTCCAATCACCATGAAATTTATATTTCCAAAAAGTAGACAAGTAGTACTCATGTTTAGACTCAAAGTTCACTTAAACACACGTTGGCATCTTCAGTTTGGACACTCATCAATCCAACCCAAATTCTGCACAGATTTAGCGAGACACAACATGTATAACGAGACCAAAACAAACCTAACGCTTAACCCTTTTTTAGATCCAATTAACACACCTCATTATACATGTTAATACTTCATACAAACACAGGTTTTACAGCCTTACATGATGTCACACCCCGCTAGAAGCGGAAACACGAGGTGCAACGAAATGTAATCAACGCATAAGATAGTAGATCAAAACCATATATGGTTTAATAGATAAACTTACAATGTTGCATAAAGACTTTTATACGAAATTGATTAATAAAAACATAAGACTGCAATGATTAAAAAATGATGTCTTTATAAAATGTCTTGGCCAGGTCAACGTTGTCTTTGAAACAAGGTATAACTTCTACATGCAAAGGCCTTCCAAATCACTATCGATCACCTGAAAATGATACTCTAAAATGTCAACATAAAGTTGGTGAGTTCGTGGGTTTAAAGTAAACATAAACCAGTTTGCCATGTATAAATGTTTAGGACAAGTGTGCAAATAATTAAGTGGCATTGGGCAATTAGTACAACGTAACCAACCAATACTCCAATCTTCACATTCTTCATCTCCGAAAGTATATAGTGTACAACATGCATGCCTACCAGCTGGAGCTAACACATGAGTACTCCCATGTCAATCATGACATGAGACCACACAGCATAAGATCACACAGATATATGTCAAGTGGAAATGAATCCATGACATGAGATCACACAGATAAGATCACACAGATAAAACTACTAATGCACCTAGCATAATTATAAGCACACAACTTGTCCAAATAAGATAAGAGATTGAGCACAGCATAAAAATAATTTGATATCATTCTTCCCCCAAGAAAAAACTAAGTAAAAAGGGCACGAACTCACCTGAAGGGCAAGACAAGGTGATATCCTAAACAAGAAATCACTTATAAGTCAATGATTTCACCAGCGAATCCTCCATTCAGAAAATCTACAAATTATTATTCAATTTAACATCATAAATTTCATCTATAAGTCCATTGATGATCATAATTGTTTTCTAAGTATGATAAGACGTTTTATTGTTAATGATTAAGTTTTTATTGATGAATTAAACTAATATTTTAAAGTATTCGCATTATCAAAGGTTCAAAGTGCATGTTTAGGTCTAAACTCATAAATGTATTAAAATAACCAAACCCCTAACAAGTCTATATCTGATTTTGCATATCTTGGTCCTTTACTTTATGAATTTAAAAGATACTAGACACTTACTGAATGCAAATATATCATGGTAACCTTATATTGTGTTATGCTCCCAGGTAATTTTTACAATTTTATTTCAAAGTGCAAGTATCAACTGAAAAAATCGTTTTACTCAAGAACATGTCGAAATGACCCCCCATGTACACCCCGAAAGTTTTACATTTATAGACCATTATAACACTTCAGAAAATCTACAAAAATTCCAAAGACTATATTAAGGAAACTATAACTTTTTAAATGGCAATCCATAATCTTTATAGTTATTAAATGAAAAAATCGTGGAATCTTGACTGATTTAGTCTGCAAAACTCAGACTTTGACACATTATCCATAAAATTCAAAAACCATGACCAAATGAACGCAAAACGACTCCCAACCAATTTGAATCAGTAGTAAAACTCTTAAAATTGGTTTTAGAATCAAGGATCAAGTAAACATGTTTTCTCATAACGTTACACTCCTAGCAATATGACCCAAATTCTGGACAGCTTGACCACCAAAAACCAATCCATAAACAATGACATCAACCTTTAACCCTAAACCAACCTAATTAAGCAGGTTTTCGTTATACACACCTCACTAATGATTCATATTAACAGGTTTTAGGGCTTGTAACTGATACATTTTTGGCGACCAAAGGCTGGAAAACTAAACCAGCAAAACAGTCACCATTAACACGAGCGACACAAAAACAGTAAACAATGGGCGTTAGTTTTTATGATTTCATTATGATTTTAGGACCAACAAGAGGCAAAAACGTATATCAACATGATCAATGGTTTCTTTAGCATTGATTATATTCATTGAGGGCTTGGAAAAACTGATTCGAATAGAGGAACAAGCCAAATCGACACATATTATTAGAGTTTCGTTGTGACAGTTTTTTTTCTATTATTCTGTGACATATAACTTAATGATTACAACAACCTAAAAACGTATATCATGTCACTATTGGTTTGCATGTTTCCAGGTCTGATCTTGCTACTTAGAGTTTTTATTCTAAACTTGAATTACAAAATAAACTGATGTGAACAAAGTGACTAACGAGTGTACCTTAAATCCTGTATTGTGAGGAATCCGACAAGAAGGACAAACAACCCTTGAAAATAACTACCAACGATCACCCAAGGCTGTTAAGAAGCGCGATAAAAGCTGTTAAAGCACATTCGACACATAAACACAAAACGGCCACAATGAAGTCCAAACAGCAACTCTAACCACAACTCCCAACGATCGCAAACTACTTATTCAACCCTAAACGTTGATAGAGTGCAACAATACGTTTGAGAGTTACTAATATGTTTCCATCAGTTGGAGGAGATGAGAAGAATGAGAACGTATAATTTTGTTTAGGGTTTGTTTTCATCGGTTAATGGAAAATTAGAATTAAGCAGAACTTTGTATGTGTTTGTATTCGGTGAAAAAGAGAGAACATAAGAGTGAAATACAGTTGTTATAATGAGAAGAGAATGGGGAATATGGGCTGATAAACAGGCCGAGTGTTAGGGAAGACTGTGCGACTCCTTCCTTCCAATGTTTCAATTCACTTTTATTTATATCTTTTGTTGAAATTGTACAAGTTACTTAAGGAAGTATAAATGTGCATATTGTATGATTTAGTCTTGGAATAGACATATGAGACGTATGAAAAGAAAGAAAAAAATGTGTTGTCCCATGTAAAGAGTATTGTGTGAACATACATTAGGATAGGATTTAGTTTTTAGGAAAACTTAGGTTACAGTTTAATTAGTTTAGGATCAGATAATATTATATGTTTTTAGTTTTATGAGATAGTTTCGATGACATAAATAATTTCTACTTAGGTTAAATAGAATTATATTTGTTAGTTCACTAGGTAAATTTCAAATGAAATGTGAAAATGTGAAATCAGAATTTAGGGTGAAAGTCGGTACTAGGTCAAGGTTAATGTTGACTAACCAGATATAGGTGAGGGTTCTCACACATGACCCACATATGATACACACACGACACATAACATAACAAGCCACAACATCACATAAAATCACACCAAACGAGCCCTAATTCCCACGTATTAAATGTATGCGCCCCATCTTAATGGTTAGGGTTTTATTTCCAGAATTTTAGGTCACATATTAATGAGTATGTTAGGTCAATGAGAGCTTGTTTCATATCCGATTTACATGGCAAAAAAACATAAATACTATATATGTTTCATATTTCATGATTTCATGTGGCTTATAACGTGTTACTCATACACAGATTTAACGAGGTCATTATATGTTATATTAGCATGGTTATTAAGGTTCATATTACATGTTTACTTTCTGATTATATTTCACAATAAGGTGTCCAATGGATTGCGAACAAAAGAGATGAAGAGGATACCTTAAGGCAGAATTAACAAGGCCAAGAAAAAAACAAAACAAAGACCTACGAATCAACTACAACACACCCACAAATTACACGATCAAGATAGCTTCCAAACCTTCTTCTTCCTTGCTCTTGAGGGCTGAGCAAATTGATGATGGCTGTTTCGGATGGAGAGGAAAAAATTATAAGTGCCGTATGTTTTGTTTTTTGTTTTGTTTTTTTTTTTTTTTTGTTTTTTTTTTTTTTTTTTTTTTTTTTTTTTTTTTCTTTCTTTCTTTGAGGAATAAAGGGGGCCGGTCAAAAAAATGGGGGGAGGGGATGGGCTTAAGGCCGGTTTGTGGTGTTGGGTGAGGCCCAAATCAAATTAGTTGGATCGTGTGGATGGTTTCTCAATTAACTCGACCCAAAAGATTTATCGCGTGTTTTGTTTTAGTTTCCGTAGTGTTAGGTTTAATCCTCGTACAATAATTTTTATAGTATATAATTTCCAAAATTTTAAACATATCATATATCTTACGTGTTATGGATTATAGATTATTAGTAAAAATGTATTACGGATTTTAGGTCGTTATAGAGATGAATATATGGTGAGGAGGTGTTTGAATTTGGGTTTCCTATTGTCTGAAGAAAATAGAGATAAGTGGATTTTTAGTGATGGTTCATAACTAACTAGATTTATTGGTAAATCCAAACCTAAAAAGTTAGAAGAAGACATTTGCAAAAAATTGTGTTAATGAAAAAACAAAAAACCAAAACCAAAAAACAATAAAACAAATGAATAAAAAGAAATCGAATATAAATAAATAAATAAATAGAACCGAAACCGAAAAAAATAAATAAAAATAAACCAAAACCGAAAAGGAAATAAATAAAAAGAAACCAAAAATAAATAAATTAAAATTAAAAAATCAAATAAAAACCGAAACCAAAAAATAAATAAAAACAAATAAACAAAAAAAACCGAAAATAAATAAATAAAAATAAAAAGAAATCAAAAATGAAACCGAAAAGCAGATAAAAAGAAATAAATAAAAAAAGGAAACCTAAAATTTTTTTTTTAAAAATAATAATATAAATAAAATAAAATAAAATGAAAAGTAAGAGTTAATTACATAAATCGTTCCTGGTTACTAACAACTTGTTTGGTCACATGCTCGTTTGGTTACTATTGTTTGGTCTCTATGGACTTAACGAAAAAAACTAACCCCCATTTGGTCAAATGACAGATCCATGCAAAATGGACAACCAATTAGACGATAGGTGTATCTTTTGAGAGTTAAGGATGGAAGGTGAAAATGTGTATAAACCACAAGGATGATTTATGTAATTAACTAAAAATTCATATCTGAACTAAACAACTTGATTAAGAGAGCTGGGTACAGTCTCGTGCCGTGGAAAAAAGTTATGCCACCTCATAATTTTTCCCCATGGCACCAGTTTTGGCTATTGCACCAAAACCCCTCTCCCTAGCATAACATCAGTTTTTAGTGCCATAGTACACAATTTTATTTTCTTGATTTTTTATTAACAAAAGAATTTATTTAACTAAAACTTAATTTCATTAATAAAAAACACATTACATTAAATAAAAAAGGACATCAAATTAAAAAAGTATATTAACTAAAAAAAAGTTGCATAAGATTCCTAATTTTCAATCTAGATACATGATTATTGCACTGAAAAGTTTTAACTCTTTAAAAGAGAGATTAATAATATGGTTGCAGATATCTTTGATGTATCGATCCCAAATACATATAAGACAAGGTGATCTTGACTAAAATTCCATAGCAACTTGCAATATGAAACATATTGTCCAACTTTACACAGTAGAAAGATGGCCATATTATTGGGTGTAAAATAAAAAGTAATCACAAACAAAGGTGGTCCAAAATAGAATTAAAGATTGGAGAAATAGGTTTTTCTCCTTTGCTGATAGATTATAGTTGATTGTCTGTGTTTTGTCTTCCCTCCAAGTGTATTGGTGTTCTATGTTTATTTTACCTAAGCTTGTTTNTATTGTTTGCAATAAGGATTCTATTTGGGTTAGATGGATTAATATTCATAAGCTTAAGGGAAGGAGTATACGGGATATTGAGCTAAAGAATGGGCAGTCTTGGTGTTGGAAACAATTACTTAGACTTATGGACAAGATTAGAAGTTTTATTAATGTCAAGATTGGTAATGGGAAAAATTGTAGTGTATGGTTTGATAAGTGGCATAGGAATGGACCTTTAAATAGAGTTATTGACCATGATGTTATTTTACAGACTGGATTTAGTCTTAATGCCAAGGTCTGTGATATGATTAGGAATGGTGGTGTTTGGGTCTGGCCTTGTCAATGGGAGGGGAGATTTAATGAAGTTCTTAATGTTCATGTCCCTGTTATTAATAATGAGATTGAGGATAAGGTGATTTGGTATAATAAGAAATGTAAAGTTAAAAGGTTTTGTGCTAGTGAAGTGTGGAAGGCCATGAGGACTCAATACCCTAGAATCCTTTGGTATAAGAATATTTGGTTTTCCCAATGCATTCCTAGACATGCTTTCGTTACTTGGGTAGCTATTAAGGGTAGATTAAAGACTAAGGATAGGCTATCTAAGTAGGGGTGTACTATTGACTTGACTTGTATGTTGTGTAAGGTTGACAATGAGACTCACAGCCACTTATTCTTTCCATGTGCTTATTCTAGAAGGTTCTGGGAGAGACTTAAACCTATGGCTTTACTGAACAACTTGAGTAGTAATTGGGCTAGTGTTATTTCTGGTATTTCTAGCAGACCTGCTGTGAATAAAATTTGGAGTGTCATTCATAGGTTGGTTTTGGGGCTGCTGTTTATTTCTTATGGCAGGAAAGGAATTTATGTGTTATCAGCAGAAGGAGGGGGAGGTTGATTGCTTGTTTGACCATATTGTTGAGACTATGAGAATGAAGATTAGAGACTTACACTGAAACACGCTAAGGATGTTATGAATGGCTCTAAAATTTGGGATTTTCCTGTGAGTAAAAATATTTATCAGATGGATATTGTTAGAGAGCTTATTAACATTAATGGATTGTATGGAGAGTAAGTTCGTGTCTAGTTCTTGGGTTAACTGGTTCCAGGAGGAACTGGTTTTTGGAAATGTAATGAGACCTATGATTGGGATGACAAGGGATATACTGACAGTTGTTGACTCTAGTAGGGGTGTTTTTGTTTGAATTATTCCAGGTATAGTGATTCTGGCCGGTCTTCATTCTTTGTGGGGTCTATTTTTCTCTCTGGTTGGATCTACTTGGGGCTGTTTAGCTTTTTTGGCACCATGGGTTTGGAGAGGATTAAGGGAGAGTTATACTCTTTTCCTACCTCAAGGTTTTTCCCTATGGGTTTTACTTTGGGTAGGTTTTTAAGGAGATAATCTCCCCTAATCTTGCCACAATGGCTTTCTCCTTTTGCTGATATGATGGATGTGGGTTTATGTATGTGGCCTGCAATGTGGATGGGGCTTTGTTTTGTTGCTATGTGATACTTCTTTTTGATTATGCTTGTGGCCTGGATAGCTTGTCCTTTTTGGGTTGTGAGTCTCAGAGTTATGGGGTGAATCAGTGTATGGTGATGGATTAGAGCATTTAGATTGGTCTCTTTTTGCTCTATGGATTCAGAGTATGCTGGTTTGTCCCATTGATTTTGTCCTCACAGTTGTTTTTTGCTTAGTTATTTTCCTGTATTATTGATGTTATTTTGTTATTTGTATCCTGAGCATGGGATTTGTCCATGGCCCATGAGCTTTTGAGACAAAGCTGGCATGTTTTAGGGGTGTGTCCTAAACGGTTTTGGTTCTTTGTGCTCTGATTTTGTACTTTTGCCTTTTTAGCTTCCTTAATAAAGTTTACCTTTATTTAAATTAAAAAAAAATGGTGTAAAATGAAAAAGTAAAAAAAAATATATATACTAACTCATCATCTTCCTCTTCTAATCTTGTTCATCGCATANAAAAAAAAAAATGTTTCGGCGTGAGCTAGTGGCCACAGCACCAAGACCCACCAGCCCAGTTTCGGTGTGGTGTCTCGTGCCATAAGGCAGGGACGGAGCTACGTTTACATAAGGGTTGGCCAAGGCCCACCCAAAATTCAAGAAGTTAATACATATTTGTTACTGTTGTTTTATAAATTTAGTCCATTATACGATAATTTGGCCCACCTTAAACCTTAAAAATGATAAAAGCTTACTGAAATATGAGGATTAAATATAACGAGATGGGCGCCGGTCCGCCGCGTTGCGGCGGGGCATTATTTCATGTCGTTGATCGTTAAAAATATAATAAGTAATGCCTACTGCAAGCTACCATTTTGTAGCAATTTGGCGTAAAAGGCTATGGAAAACTCAGCTAAAGCATCTAAATTAAGGACATACCAATTCAGCCTACAATTTTACCCAATAAAGGGGTACGTTTATCATTACTCTTGACACAACATACAATAACGTCAATATTTATCCATATTTATTTGCGTTTAACTGATTGTAACAATAAGTTTACAAATAAATGTTTGAAAACTTCGGAAGAAAAAGCTGTTGGACGCACTGCTACATAACATAGAATCATAAAAGTTTCTCATGTTATTTACATTACCTGCTAATGGTTGATGCTTCTTCTTTAGCTGTTGTGCCAATCCAGGCTACATCTGTCACGACAAAAAAAGTAAAATTATGTTATGACTACTTAACTTGTTAACAGAAAAGTTATAAGCATGTAAAGTTTCAAATTGTTACAAAAGAGACCTATGTGTTTCATATTCAAATAAACTTATGTGTGAAACATGATTTCTAAAATTACTAAAGGCAAACACATGTGTTGCAACATTTTTTGGACTTATAGATAGCTACCTGGAAACTGGTTTGTCATTTAATACAGTATATCAAAGAACAAAGATGTTGTGTACATATGTCGTATGCACATTGAGATATGATCAAATGAAGATAGTATAAATCTTACTTGTATCAGGTGTCCGCGAACATTATCTGCTGCTGCAAATTACGCCTATCGAGTTTAAATGCATATGTTATGCTTATTGTTCAATGCGTAGTGCTAGAAGTATTGAACAATAAGCATAACATATGCATTTAAACTTAATCAACCTTAGCACGCACCATTTATGTACGACACGTTACCAGTTTCGAACTCTCCAAAGAAACATTTTGTAACTCACTTCTACTATATGAAATCGGCGACGAACTCCCATTTTCAATTAAAGCTACTTTTGCAGCCGCAACACGATCCAACGATCTAGACCACGAAAACCAATCTTTTCTTTCAAACCTCTTACTCCACCTGTTCCACAAAATAGCAAAAACTATATATCGCAAAGTGTATGAACCAAAAATATCGTAAAAAAATTATCGGCTGCGTAAACCTTTTTTACCTTTTTTTTTCCAACCTAACTTTAAGCTGTGATGACCAGAGGTGCTAAAATTTACGAATCCAAAACCTCGACATATGCGTGAGTGTTTCTCATAGATGACCTTTGCGTCCATTCTAAAGTAATAAATCACTGAGACATTTAATCAAACACTTGATAGGCATTTTATACTTCACATAAACACAATCACAGAAATATATGGTCCTATAAACAAACTTACATGCAACAACAACAAAATAGTGTTTCTTTTACTAAAAAAACACACAACTATGATAGTATCATTTAGATTGCATCTTTAAGAAAAAAAAATGATACAAACTGATAGAGGATAAAATGAAACCTTAAAAGGCTAGTTGAGGCAATTAGTGAAAAGTAATCGGTTCCAGTGAGCTCCATGTCAACCACCGTCATATCGACTCAGCATGCATCTACTCAGAAGCTTTATGGTGTGTGTAAGTGTAGATGAATCTGGAATGTCCGGAGATAAATATCTCAGTTATAGGCGATGGGGAAAAAAACATACGTGCCATTGGGCCACTGCGCATGTTAACAGGCCAAAAAAAAAGTTAGCCCAAAGCGATGACACGACGTCGTTTAACACGACATTTAATATATATACTAATAAAAGTACCAATAACATATTTATAAAAAGTTTACAAAATTAAATTAAAAAAAATACTTTTTATATAAAACACTACAAAATTAAATTTGATTACCATTTCTTTTTAACAAAATTAAATTTGTTCAGAAAAATTTGATTACCATTTGGACTCGCAACTAACCTACCACTACCTTGGACTCTCACTTCCCACAATTTAAAACAAAAATAAATGATCTTCTTCTTCGATGGACCCGCACACACACGCGCACACACTCGGTCAACACATACACACAACACAAATAAATCGAAAAAGAAAAAAGAAATAGGTTCAACGTGCGTTGGTGCATCAACACAAGCCTCAACGCGTTGGCAACGCATGCCAACCGGTATGGTAACGCCAATGTCACGTCGGCGCAACGCTTGTTGTTGCGTTACCATACCCGATGCTCTAACGGTTGTGTTTAGGTTATTCAAACATGCATTAATTGTTTGAATTGACCAACCTTTGCGTTTAACTTTTCTCAGCCGACTTTATGTATCACAAATTATGCACATTTTTTCCTTAAACGCAGCCCTTAAGAGCATAAGGAATTATAACACCATTAACACTAAAAGTTGTGTCACCTTAGCATTCTTGCTTTTAACACCAACACGCTAAAATACCCCCTCACTCATAACATGTTACAACACCTCTTTTGAGACACACCATTTTTATTTTTATTTTTCATTTTTTAATAACACTAATTTGAGTAATTTCTCATACATTTAAATAAAAATGTAAATTACATAAAAAAAATATAAATAAAAAACAAAAATACAAACTTTTATTAAATAAAACAAACTTAACATACACACACCAAAAAAACCCACTAAAAACAAAATTCCAACCCATTAACAGCATTCCTAAAATAACTGAAAATGTATTTCCACACACATACCCATTTTCTTCCTGAAGGGGAAAAAAAATACACATACTATAAAAAAAATCAATAAAAATAAGAGTTTATTACTAAATCGTCCCTATGGTTTGCCGGATGTAAAGAGAATGGTCCCTAGACTTTTATTTTCTCGGATCCTCTCCCTGTGATTTTGACCTGTAACGATTTTAGTCCCTTGACCACTACTTCTATTAGTTTGACCTTTAAGTGGATGTGTTAGATAGCTGAAATAACATAAATACCGTCTTATATTTAAAAGTAAGGTCCTTGTGGTTTGTGGTGTATCATGAATTTAGTACCTAATTTTTTCATTATTTATTTAACTATTAATACGTTAGTAAGGTTTGCTTTCGTCCGCTTTTATATGTTTTTATCCGTTTTTTATACGTTTTCGTATGTTTTTATTCGTTTTCTTATGTTTTTATCCATTCTTATCTGTCTTTATAAGTTTTTATACGTTTTCATCCGTTTTTATATGTTTCGTTCATTTTATATGTTTTCATACGTTTTAATCCGTCTCTATCCGTTTTATCCGTTTTTATATGTTTTCATGCGTTTTCATCCGTTTTTATACGTTTTCATTCGTTTTTCTTACTTTTTATCCGTTTTTGTCCATATTTTTACGTTCTTATATGTTTTTGTATGGTTTTGTACGTTTTGTGCATTTTTATGTGTTTTTATCTATCTTTATACGTTTTATGTGGTTTTATGCGTTTTTATATGTTTTCTTACATGTTCATACGTTTTATCTATTATTAACCATTTTTATCCATTTTCATACTTACAAAAATGTAAGAAAACGAACAAAAACGGACAAAAACGTATGAAAAAGCAAGAAAACATATAAAAACGAACAAAAACGTATAAAACGGACGAAAACATATAAAAACGGACAAAAATTGATAAAAACGAAAGAAAAACTAACGAAAACGTGTTAAAACGGATGAAAACGTATAAAACGGACAAAAAAGTATAAAAACGGAAAAAAAATGATAAAACGTATAATATTCAACTTTTAAAAAAAGTTTTCTCAAAAAAAAAAATTCAAATATCTTTGAATATTTTTGAATTAAAAAATAATAATACTAATACTAATAGCTAAATATATAATAAAAAAAAAATAGAGACTAAATTCGTGATACCCCACAAACCATAGGGACCTTACTTTTAAACATAAGAGTATGGATCTAGTGAGAAGAATTAATAAAATGAGAAGAGTGAGAAAAAATTATAGCCACATATTTTAAATAAGGAAAGAGAAATAATAGGAGATGCATCTATTTTTCATGAGTGCATCTAATATTTGTGGTTGTAGTTTCTTCTCATTCTTCTCATCTTAATTATATTTCTCATTTGATCCTAAGTCTTAAACATAAAGGGGGTATTTACGTTATTTCAACCATCTAAACATCCACTTGATGGTCAAACTAACAGAATAGTGGTTAAGGGACCAAACCCGTTACGGGTCAAAACCACAAAGAGCGGATTCAGAAAAAAAAGTTTAGCGACCATTTTCATTACACCCGGCAAACCACATGGACGATTTAAGTAATTAGCTCTAAAAATAAAATTGAATTAAAAAAAAAAAAAAAAAAAAAAAAAAAAAAAAATATAAACTTTTTTTTTTCTCCGTCAATGAACATTGCTACACAAACACAACACCCAACGACATTAGTTTTTGTGGTTGTCCGGTGTAGTAACACCGTCAACGCCATTGCCACATTGCCATAACGCCGAGCCGTGCATTACCATATCCAAGGCTCTAACGCTACGTTTAACAAAACCCTAAAATTAATGACCAGAAGAAACATAGTATCTTATTTAGAACAAATCCTCAACACGCCCTCCACAATTAAATATCAACTAAATAAATTGTCTATGATTAAATTTTAGAACATGACAAAAAGTATTGTAAACTCAGCACATTAAACATTTCTATCAACGACTTGGTCAAGTCTTGGCACTTGTTTTCTTCTTCATGAGTTTTTAGTCAAATGTTATCGCCAATGCTCTATTCTTGGCTCATGTTCGTATATGATTTTATTTTATATTTTATAATTAAGAAAAACATGAACAAACGTCTATCATAAATTTCACCACTTTTGTTATGTCCGTTACGAGTCCAAAATAGTCTTTATCTCCCTAAAATACTTTGAGAAAACTTATATAAATAGTTTGTGTTTATCTACTCTTAATATCAATAATTAAAGTAGTTTGGTGAAATGAAATGGGAAAATGGCATAAAAAGGCATTATACTTGTCACTTTTTGTCATTGTATGTAGCGTCATTTTTCTTTGATTGTAGCACTAACCTTTCTAAATCGTGTCATTGTGTGTACCGGTGACCTGTTTGACCTGTTGCAGCAGGTTGACTGCCATGGAGATATAAGGGTGGATTTATTTGATGTGTTGTGTTCTTTTGTTAAGGAGTTATAAGGTTGGAAAGATTGAATATGCGTATTATTTTAGAGAAGGAGATATTTGGTGACTGCAAGTTTTTTTAGATGGAGAGAATGTTGGATGGAAACCTTGAATGTGCGATGTGTGTTTAGGTTTCCATAATAAAGAACTTAGGTGTAGGGTTTGTTGTGGATTTGGGTTGGACATTAGATAATAATTATGGGCTTGCTGGATTTTTTAAAGTTGGGTTGCAAATTTTTAGTTAGTATGACCTAAATCTTAAGTTTTTGTTAAATTAATGAGGTTGGGCTTATCAAACTATTTTCACAATATTACCGTGTATCGTTTTTATATTTTTAAAAGTATCGCATGTGCCCCTACAATTTTTGTATGAAATAGTTTAAAATCTCGCTATTTGTAAAATTATTGTCACAAAACGCATATAGCTAGAAAACGTTGCTCGCTAAAATTTTAATTTCAAAATACCCGCCGTCGCATCGCGCGAGTACCCTGCTAGTCTAGAAAGACGAGTCATGAAAAAATTTCTTTATTACTACTTTTTCCAAAACACAATGACGTTGCAAAACATAAAGTAACAAAAAGCCATTATTTTTGTCATAACCCATGAGTCCATACAACACGGCTTTATAAAACCAAACAAATCATGTTACAAAACAAACCTGTCAAACCACATATTCATTTCTATTCCAATGGCTGTCATAGACCAACTTAACACCACAGTCGTGGTCATGGTACCATTTCCAGCACAAGGTCACCTTAACCAACTTTTACACCTATCGCGCCTCGTCGCGACCTATAACCTCCCGATCCACGTACTCACGACCACGATACACAATCGTCAAGCCACAACCCGTATCCCACTTTCGACCACAAATATCACCTTTCACCACCATGCAACACCTCATTTCACCTCCCCACCACCCGATCCTAACGCGAATACTAAATTCCCTACACAACTTATCCCTGCTTTCGAATCAGCCATGCACCTTAGGCAACCTTTTAATGACTTAATATCTAGCGTTGCACCTAAGGCGAAAAGGGTGGTTGTTATATATGATTATCTTATGGGAAAAGTTGTGCAAGATGTTGTTTTGCATGATAATGTTGAGGCTTATATGTTTTCTTGTTGTTCGGCTTTTGCTTCGTTTTGGTACCATTATGAGGCTAGGAAGACGCCTAAGCTCGATAGCGAACTCGAGTTGTTACTAAAGGATGTTCCTACGAATGATGGGTGTTATTCTATGGAAGGGTGGCAGTTTATTGTTTCAACTGATGTGTCTCAAATGAAATTTTCATCTGGTATGTTAAATGGGTATCTAGTAACATGACTTTTTATTGTGCAACTCAATACGTTTTTTTCTTCAACGGCTTGTTAGTTTTTAGGTCCAGCAGTGTCATCCAATTGTGTAGACCCTGAGACCCGCCTGCTACTCCTTTATCGCCTGTCTTTAGTTATATTTTAGATTCTTTGGACTAATACAATTTACCTTATAGGTACAATTCTTGATGCAAGTAGGGTTATTGAAGGCAAATACATAGATTTAATCGAGCAAGAAGATTATCAAGGTGATCAAAAGCTTTATGCTCTTGGTCCTTTTAACCCGGTTGAGATTACACATGATTCTAGTCACAAACGTCATCAACTATTTGATTGGCTTGAAAAACAATCACCCAATTCGGTTCTTTATGTTTCCTTTGGTACCACTACTTCGATGGACAACAAGGAAATCCAAGAGATTGCTTTGGGTTTGGAGAAAAGCGAACAAAGATTTCTTTGGGTGTTGCGAGATGCTGATAAGGGTGATATATTTGAAGGGGAGAATCGAAAGATTGAACTCCCGAAAGGATTTCAAGAGAGGGTGGGGGAGAGAGGTTTAGTGGTAGGGGATTGGGTGCCACAGTTGGAAATCCTGGGGCACCCGTCAACTGGAGGGTTTATGAGTCATTGTGGGTGGAATTCGTGTATGGAAAGTATGACTATGGGCGTGCCAGTGGCTGCGTGGCCGATGCATTCTGATCAGCCACGCAACGCTATACTTATAACCAAGGTTTTAAATGTTGGATTGTATGTTAGGGATTGGACGCAAAGAGATGAGTTCGTTACTTCAACAAAGGTTGAAGAGGTCGTTAGGAGGTTGATGGCGTCGAAAGAAGGAGAGGAGATACGAAACAGGGCGGCCGAGCTTGGTGCTAAGGTTCGGCAATCAGTTACGGATGGTGGCATTACGCGGATGGAGTTGGACTCATTTGTGGCGCATGTTACAAGATAATTGTTTGTCTCATATAGTATGTGACCAAACTTGATTTGGCCTTGCATAGAAAAGTATGTGCACCAATAAAAAATGACGTAAAACAAATTTAAGATAATGTATTAAAGTAAAATATCTCTTTCATGTCAATTTATAGAGGAAAAAAGTCACATGAGTCCACCACCATCATCATCTATTATTAGAGGAGATTTGTAGACTTTTCAACATAGAATACATTATCAAATTGAATGGGGTTATTGGCAAAAAAAGGCATCATACTTGCCACTTTTTGTCATTGTATGTAGCGTCCTTTACTTTTTTTGATTGTAGCACTAACCTTTCTAAATCGTGTCATTGTGTGTACTTTGCGACTTTTTAGCCATGTGAAATGACCATTTTACCCTTCAAAATTTGAAAAAAGTAAGGGTAAAATGGTCACAAAGTACACACAATGGCACGATTTAAAAAGCTTGGTGCTACAATCAAAAAAAATAAAGGACGCTACATACAATTACAAAAAGTGGCAAGTATGATCAATTTTTTTGCCAATAACCCAATTAAATGTATCAAACATAAGTTTGATGGTGTATACGTCATTTTTGTTACTATATTAGTACTTTAAACTATGTGATTATAACCTTCAGACTATTTTTGTTTCTTTGTTAAATATTCTTAATGGCAACAATCACATATGTGTTGATCCTCTACTATTATACAATTACATGAAATCGTATATACTTTTTAGATTGGATACATATTGGGTGACAACATCATAAAACTACTCACATTTTGTCGTGTGTTGGACAAATGGTTTTGTTGGGTTTCAAGACATGTGACTATGCTATTTGTTTTCATGTTGAGAGTTGTCAAGTTGATGTGCAAGACCTGTTTTTCACTTTCTTATTATACATGACGTATATCCGCATAAAAAGACGGTGTATAGCGGTAAGTAATTGTACTTTGCGAAATCGTGATTTTTGTTCGACCTTTTTTTTTTTGGGTAAAGGGGAGTAATCCTGCACCCTGGGTAAATATATTAACCAAAAAATCTTTACAGTACAATGTTATATGGTGAAAGGGCCCACATCTCAGCCCGTTACAAGGCTAAAAGCTTACATAACAAAGATTACTTCCTAATTTCTAAAAACTAGAAATCAAAACCAAACTCAATGATAAAAAGAACAACGAAATGAATTACTTTCCTAGCGGCCTTGAAGCATTGGTACCATACATGGCCATTAAAAGCATCCAAATTACCGGGAAGATCATACACCTGGTTCGGCCATAATCATCATATCATCATACTCTTGTTCAAACTCTTGCCCCCCACAAAAAGATTTAGCAGTTCTTTCATTCATAAATATATGTGGATTTTGTTGCTGAATTACCTTGGTCGTTTCAGGAATTCATGATCACCACAATTTTTTCCCACCTTTAGAAAATGGGTTTTTTCGGCCGGCTAATTTGGCATTTATTTTTTGAGTTTGTTTTTTTGAGAATGTTTTTTTTTTTTTTTTCTGGATATATGTGGTTTTTTTGTGTTGTATTCTGTGGTCTATTCTGTGTTTCTTTGTGCTTGTTGTTTTGTGTGTGTTTATGTGTCTTGTGTTATGTGTTGTTTTGTGTTATGTTTTCTGTGTATGTTTTTGTGTTTTTTTTGGCGATGTGGGTTGGAGTTTTTTGTGTTTGGGTTTTGTTCGTGTGGTTTTTTTTTGTTTTGTTGGTTTGGTTTTTTTGTGGATGGTGGGTTTTTTTTGTTGGGTTTTTCTTAGTATGAATTGGAGGAGTGGATTGGTGGTGGGTTGTGGTGGGTCGAACGGTTTGTGGATTGTATTGACGTATTATGCTACTCACATGAGGAGTCTTTTGCTTCTGACCATTTCATTGCATAAGGTAACTTTTTCAATGCTTTCTTAGTTATGTGATGTTTTTTTCTACTAGGTTAGGGTTTTGAGAAGGTTTTGTTCCCTTTTATACGTGTCAAATTCTGTCCTCTACTTAACTCTTTCTCTGTATACTTAATTATCTTGTCATTACTTGGGATCTATCATTTTGTAATACTTCATTGTACTTCCGTTGCTATACTTATCTCATTAACTTCCATTGAACTCACCAGATCACACTTCCTTTGTTGGTGACATTTAGGGACTTGGAGTCTCGAAAAGTCAGATTGTTCCGCTCTATCTTAGTATTTATTATTA
>LBNU01013104.1:6132-20150 GCA_014162995.1 Artemisia annua | reverse complement strand
GAGCACAGGGTATATGATGAGTTTATGAGAACAGAAAAATGATCGGGAAACATTTAGTCCAGTTGTCATAAGTGGTTTACTGTTAGTGTCTTATTGCCTTATCTGTTGCTAATGAAGTGGCCTTTGTTTCAATTGGATGTTTAATTAATGGGCGCTCTTGTATGGTGATTACCATGAATAGAAATATATGATTTGGTTACCAATATGCTCAATTACCAGTCCTGGTTTATTATATCGCAAAAGAAAGAATCCATAAGAACCGAGTGGAGTGAAGGGTAATTTAAGAACATAGCAATAGGGTTGAATAGTCTTTGTAAATGGGCTTTAAACAAGCCCAAGGCAGTGGAATGAAAAACTTACCACTGGCTTTGGTGCATAAGTATTGGTTTTTATACTCAGATCATTTTAACACCATCAACAACAAAAAGTGTGGGTTCCGGAGCAACGCCGGGACCAATCTCGTAATATCACTGATTCACTAGTAATGGTACTTATAGAAAATTGACATTTCTCCAACAATGGGGTGGGGTGGGGGGGTCTATTTGATAATCTTATAGAAGCAGATGCTATTTAGAACTATTACATGCCTAAGATATTGTAGTTGATTTATCTGGATATTGATTTCACTTCTTGTGCATAATGTTCGATTGAAGCTTTTGAGAAGATTTACAAGTTTCGATTAATAAGAAGACTCATGAAATTTAGATGATGGGTGCACGGGTGCGCTCATTGGGTCGCTCTCATTCTATAAAGTATGTCCTTTATGTTTTGGGTAAGGGAGATACTCTAGAAGTATGTTGAACTGCTGGTCTTATGTCTTGTCTGCAATAGATATAGGGATTGCATAGACTTATTGAATGATCGGTTCCTGTTCCGCTTGCAAGCCTGCTGCTACTCCTTTACAGCAGAATGTGGTTTTTGAGTCATGTTGAGACTGATAAATCGTAAAGTTTTATCTAATATGGGACTGAGTATGCAAAAGTTGGTTGGAAAACTCCATTTACTTATCTGTTACTGATGCCGATATCTCTTATGCAGTTCATTGTCTTAGTCCATATGCATGCTCCTGCCCCTTACTCTCCATGTTCACTGGCTGCACTTAGAGTCTTGAGATACTTAAAACAGGCTCCTGGTAACTGGTATTAACTTTGAATATGGTAAAAAGCTTAATCTGTATGCTTACTCAGATGCAGTATTGGGCTAAGTGTCCATCTTCTA
This sequence comes from Artemisia annua, assembly GCA_014162995.1. Lineage (NCBI taxonomy): Eukaryota > Viridiplantae > Streptophyta > Magnoliopsida > Asterales > Asteraceae > Artemisia > Artemisia annua. The sequence continues at coordinate 18,932 of LBNU01013104.1, read as the reverse complement.
GGAAATCTGTTTCTGGTTTTTGTGTTTACTTTTGCAATAAACTTGTTTCGCTGAAAAGCAAGAAACAAGCCACTATTTCTAGGTCGCTCAGGCTGAATGCGTGAGTATGGTGTCTTGCATCTACTACTTGTGAACTTATTTGGATGATAAAAGTTTCAAAAGGATCTTGGGATTGATGACTTGTTGCCTGCAAAATTTATATTGTGATAACAGTTTCTGCTATTCCAGATTGCCTTGCTAACCCGTTTTTCATGAGAAACTAAACATTTTGAAATTGATTGCATTAGTTACGAGAGAATGTAGCTTCAGGGTGATTAAGAACCTTGGAAAGTTGCCTCTGCTAACAGTTGCATATATTTTACAAAGGTTTGAGTATTTTCAACATAGCAGTTTTGTGACAAGCTTGGTCTGCTTTGATATGTTCAAAGCATGAGCCTGAGACGGGGGGTTTGGAATATGTAGTTTGTTGCAAGCTCCATGCTCGGTCTTATAAACGTTTAGGACTTGCTGTGTCACTTTTATTGTAGTTTTATGTTTAGTTCTCGTGTGCAAGTTTCTATTATTTCAGGGACTAAAGTGTAGTTGCCCTGCTATAAAGCTGGCACTAACCCTAAGTAGGCCTCATTCACAAGCGGATCTAATTCACACCACTGTTCTCTCTATCTTGGGGTGTATTTTCACACAGTCCTGGTCTCCTATCTCTTTGATCTCTTGATCAATAGTTTGTAGTGTTTTTCAGTAGTATATGAGTGATTGTATGGAGGTCCTATGTATCTTTGATTCTGTAGAGTGATAGATTGAATCCTTCTGAAGGGGGGCAATCTCTTTTCTTTTTGTAATTGTTAGACAACCTCGTTTGAGGACATTGTCTTGTGTCTCTTTACTGAGTAATAAAGGCTTTCACCAAAGGGTGATTGGTTGGTTGATTTGATTTGTGTTCTGCGTTGATTGTTGGGGATGTAGATCTGTTATTTTAACAATCTCACATCACACTCACATATAGAAAAAAAAAAAAACGACATAAAAAAATATAAATAATAATTAGTGATTAGGGTAAACATAGCTAGCATTCAATGTAGCCAATGGGCTACATTTCTTTGAAAAAGGAAGGCCTTAACACACGGAGATGGACAGGGGAAATATGTGTCAGCGGGACTACCACGAGGGACTGAACTGTAGACATTTATAAAACTCTTTTTCAAATGAAATGTAGCCAATGGCTAGATTTGTAATGTAGCTATGTTTTCCATATATATTAACTATATATATATATATATATTATTTTATATATATATATATGATTACGTATATATATAATTATATATATATATATATTTGTCGTCCCTGCGCACCCACTCAATCATCCATTTTCTGGTATCTTTATGTGGCGTCCGTCCACTACCACCATAGTGGTGTTTACCGTTGTTAGTGCCTTCACGCATGGTCCTTGGGCCTTACTATGACTAGTCTTGTTGGAAGTATTTTTTGTTTTGTTTGAAAAATCAGAGTTGTGAAGCGTTGATGGTTTAATCAATTTCACTTGCTTGTGAGGCAAGCAAAGATGGTCATGGGACGTCAGACGAAATTTTTAATTCTAGACATTTTTAAGAATACATATATGTGAGAAATGTGCAACGTTGCGCGTGCATAATTATCTAAATTTAATAATTCAATGTGTCCAAAATTATTTTTCATCTATTTTATCTTGTGGTCTTGTTGTTCAAGAGGCTAAAAGGCGTTTTAAAAAGTTAAGCTTATACGTATTTCAATGGTGATATAATATAAGTCTATAACGATTACATTTTTATTAAACAGTATGTTTTCATTTTGCATAATAAATTGTATGGTTTTTCTTTAACAATGATGTTGAAATCGAATAAGTAACATTGAATATTAAGAATTATGGGACTCGTGCCTTACGGGATTGGGACCCCATATATAACATAAAATGCCAAATGTGTCGTACATGTCCATATCAAAAACTATTGCGTTCACGTTAATATGTGACTTTAGAAAGAAAGATAATAACAAACTCATACAATGAGTATGCTCGCGGGTGCTCGGTCACTCTCAACCGGCCCGACTAATTCACTTTGTAGCTTGGTTTTCGGACAACGTTTTATAAAGTGATCAATCTAGCTCCCGCGAATAGCCCATATCTAAACACACCCATGGTTATTACATTCTTAATCCGTAATTATTTGGTGCGGTCACCTAAAGAATTGTTGAAAATAAAGAGCGAAGAAGATAGATGCACGTTTTGTGGGGAAGGAAAAAAGGTTGAGAAATAATTTTATTTTTTTTAGAACAACAATTGGCAAACTTACAATATACAAACCACAAATTATCTCGCATATCTTAAGTATGACTTGAACTTGCACTCATTTTAGTTGGAAAGTTTCTCACACAACAAATTGTGCCATTGAGATACAAACTCTTCGGTCGGAATATATATATATATATATATATATATATATATATATATATATATATGTTTTTGCAATTAATAGATTCTTTATGCTCCCTTTATAATAATGTTCTTGAAACTAAACAACAACAATATCATTGCATATTCGTAGATTTTCTTTTTCTAGCGTAAAAATTGCGAAATCAATTACTCTCTCCGTCCTATAATTATTGTCCACATTTGACTTTTGTAGTCTTTTGTTTTCAACTTTGACCGTAAATAATTTTCTTTGTGTTATATATTACTTGATGCAAAATATATAAACGGATTGAGTTTTAAATGTATTTTTTATTGGTATAATTTTTATCAAGTATTATATAGCACAAATAAAAATATTTAAGGTCAAAGTTGCAAAATAAAGACTTCAAAAGTCAACATTGGACAATAATTATGGGACGGAGGTAGTACTAAACAGCTTACACATACTTTTATTTCAAAATCATTGTGTATTTTTAACGAGAAAATTGCCAATCATATGTTTATTTTCTTTACAATCATATCTGGTATTAACTTTTAGTTTTAAAGAGTGTTTAGAGGATAACAATAAGTTAACACTTTGATTTTAAGCCAATGTGAACTATTTTTCAATTTAATCCTTTTTTAATTGGTTAACATGATCTATCACATTGAAACCAACATTAGGGATCTTAGTTCTTTTGAAAATAAGCAAGTATGTACTTGTTTATGGAGCGTTAAAATCTTACAATAGAGTGGTCGACTGGTCGGGAATTTCATATTGCTTGTTTGTTTTTTAAACAATAAGGTAAATAGCATAGCAATTAAGTAGGCAATTCCAAACACCCCCTTTATCAGATTATATAATATAGAGCATGTCAATTTAACATCCCATTGTATTTTTTATTCATCTTTTTGTGTCGTCTTAACCATTATGGCATTATGTTAATTTAATCGAAGTTTAAAGAACTCGTATTACATCAAAAAGTTTCATACGGTTAGTATATGTATGTACGTTCTTGTCTGCATTTACATCATGGCACATATAATATTATGTGACATGCATTATGCGTGATTACAGCTCCAATATATTTTTTAACATCACATGTATCACAAAATGCATGCGGTACGGGTTTTCACAGGTCGATTACCGGTGCAGGGCTACCTTATTAAGTTGAATAAAACACCTAAATGGCATATTTTCAATGAAGTATCAACAAATAACTATGGTATAATTGTATTACTTTTGTTGCGTCTGGATAAGAGTGTATCAGGTCTCAAATTATATATTGGGTTAATCCCAATCTACCCTTATTAAAAGTCAAACCCGAAGTCAAAGTCAACTACACAGAAAGTCAACACGCATGGATAACTGCCAAATAGCAGTTACAACATCAAAGGGACACATCTGTTGGTTCTATTCGAACCAACACAACCCTTCGAACCATCACAACTTTTCATTAGAACCTTTTCACTTATTATAAATAGATTAGATTCTGTAAAACAATACATGATGACAGATTTTATAGAAATAGAGATTATTTCATATTTTTGGTATATCGTTGATTTTAAAGATCCGTAAATTGGGCCAACAATTGCTAATAAAGCCAACATCATCATATACCAAGGGTTATATATTTTTTTGCTTTGAATCGAAGAAGAAATCCCCAGGTCTCGGTAACACTTTTTCTGCAAATTTTTTTTCATTCGAAACACAATAATCAAAAGACTTTTTCATCTTATTGTGTTCAAGGAGGATACTCCTTAATTTCTAGCCGCCTCGTAACAAAGTTACCGGCATCTAGAAAAAAGGCACCTTCATTTTTTTTTGCAAAAAAATCCTATTACTTTTTTTTACCGAGAGCATAAACATACCCCGGGATCAAAGTTTTGTTTTTTTTTTCAAACAAAATACTCAACCGATTCAAAAACAAAGAACCAAACATCGAGAGGATAACGCTAAGTCATCATCAAAGGGCAATAATCAAATCGATTCATAACAAGGAACAAACACACCTGTTCGTTGAGGAATCAAGCTCAGAACAACAAATTGAATCATCAATTGACTCAATTTTTAATCTCCAATCATCCATTTCTTACACGTTCAGAAAACCCCAATTCAACGAAACCCTAGGTTTCATCTTGTGGGATTATTAGTGCTCGCGAAGAACACAGCAAACCGGAGAAGAACAAGGAACGGTTAACCAAGCCCAACAACCGGCGGTCAACCATCAGGAGAAACCAAAAATATAGGAGCAGTTTAAGTCTCAACACAAGAGACACTTTTATCTCTTCAAAGAGATACAAAGAAAAAAGAAGAGGCGTATAAAAAAAAGCCAGGGCAACACAAGAACCAAAATAAGGGCTACGGGTTTCATTATACCCCCCCCCAGGTTCCAAACTTGCAATATCCACCCTTCTACTTTATTTTTAGATTATACTTAGTATATTAGTTTCACAAATTAATATAGTAGTATGGCTTTTTTTGATAAGTTACTATTTTATATCCTTAGTATCTTATCATATTTTAGATAGTATAATAACCTAGTGATTACATTGCTTATTATATTATTAGGAATAATTTTAAAGAAAAATTAACCTTAGGTTATTCATTTTAAATTTATAATCTCCGAGGATAGTTTTTGGATTAAAACTAGTCCTATAGAGTTTTGCTTGTCATTTTTGACACAAAACATTAGAAGCACGCTAGATTTCTTTTAATACACATCGTGTTAGAATTTTAGGAGATTATCTTGTCATTATCACTAAGAAATTACTAAAAATGGTGGAGATAATGGAAAGAATGAGGCTAGTATACCTAATACTACCCCTCAATTCCAATGCCCGATGTTAAAACCCGCGAATTACTCACTATGGGCAATTCGAATGGAAATTATCTTAGATGCAAATGGGTTATGGGAAACAATAGAGCCATTAGACTCAACTCAACCCGATAAGAAAAAGGAGAAAACTGCTATTGCATACCTTTACCAAGGCTTACCCGAAGATCAATTACTTCAAATAACAAAGCACAAAACCCCGAAAGCAATATGGGAGGCTTTGAAAACTAGACACTTAGGCGAAGAAAGACTACAACAAGCCAGACTTCAAACACTCAGATCTGAACTTGAGTTATTACATATGAAAGAAGATGAAACAATCGACACCTTTACAGGAAAACTCACAACTCTTGTAAACAAAGCTGCTAGTCTAGGACACGAAATAAAAGATCAAACCTTAGTTAGGAAATTACTAAATGTTGTACCGGATAGGTATTTGCAAATAGTCGCATCTATAGAACAATATTCCGACCTAAGCACTATGACAATGGAAGAAGCAATAGGGAGACTTAAGACCTATGAAGAAAGGATTAAGTTTAAGAAGAATAAGGACAATAATGACCAAGATAAGTTATTGTTTACACGTCACGACAATAACATTACTCACGGAAGACACTGTGAAAAATGTGGACAAGAATTGTTGCGAAGCCATGAAAATAATTTCAAGAAAGAATCAAACAACAAATCAAATAAATTTACTCATGATAAGAGTAAGGTGTTATGCTTCAAATGCAAGGAGTATGGGCATTTTGCAAACAAATGTCCATCAAAGAAAGAAGAACAATCCAATCTCATTGAAGAAGACTTAGAGCCAATATTACTCATGGCAACTGTTGAAGAAGCACCAGGAAATTTCATTAACCAAGAAGAATCACGAAGCAAGAATAGAAGGAAATTCCATTCAACTTCAAATTGACATTATCAAATATTGAACAACAAGGAGTTGGCAGTTAAAGCTTGGATGGTGGTATAACCGAAAGCATAAGTCGACCTGGAATTAAGGAAGATATATACGTTGCAAGAACTCCAATTAGAAGACAAGGTGTTGGTGGCATAACCAACCAAAATTATGATCAACCTGGACTTAAGGAAGATCACAACAATGAAGGTGGAAATAACCATAAAAAATACGATCAACCTGGACTTAAGGAAGATCACACAACAACAATGNTGGATGGTGGTATAACCGAAAGCATAAGTCGACCTGGAATTAAGGAAGATATATACGTTGCAAGAACTCCAATTAGAAGACAAGGTGTTGGTGGCATAACCAACCAAAATTATGATCAACCTGGACTTAAGGAAGATCACAACAATGAAGGTGGAAATAACCATAAAAAATACGATCAACCTGGACTTAAGGAAGATCACACAACAACAATGATGGGAATAACCAAAAAATACGATCAACATGGACATAATGAAGATCACAGCAATAAAGGTGGAAGTAACCGAAAGAAAATTGATCTACCTGGATATAAGGATGATCACAAGCACTACAACAAATTAAAACAGTAGTAGCTCAGATGGTGGATTTAACCAGAAGATGAATCAAGAAAGACTTAAAGATCTAGGTGACGACGATTGTGATTAAGGGGGAGAATATTGGGTTAATCCCAATCTACCCTTATTAAAGGTCAAACCCGAAGTCAAAGTCAACTACACAGAAAGTCAACACGCATGGATAACTGCCAAATAGCAGTTACAACATCAAAGGGACACATCTGTTGGTTCTATTCGAACCAACACAACCCTTCGAACCATCACAACTTTTCATTAGAACCTTTTCACTTATTATAAATAGATTAGATTCTGTAAAACAATACATGATGACAGATTTTATAGAAATAGAGATTATTTCATATTTTTGGTATATCGTTGATTTTAAAGATCCGTAAATTGGGCCACATTATTAGTTCACTTTTATAATAATATTCTATTTAAGAAAATGAGAGACGTTGGACACCAATAACATGTTATGTTTACCTTTGAAAATCACTTTGATTGACAGAAATTAATATGAAAGAGGATACTTAGTTGATGACAAATCAAAATAGAAACATGCAATTGTTTTTTTAAGACGAAAGGAGTAGTAAATACTAATTAGAGGTTTGATTTTCACTTGACGTAAATATGTATTTCAAATAATATCTGTGTTTGCAGTTATAAACTTTAACTCAACGTACCTTATACTGTTATACAAATACATATTTGATCTACTTGAACAATCAGAATGGGATTCGAATATGTGGATTCACATTATAAGTTGATTTAACATAGGAACTAAAAGAGAATTTTTGTCCAAATGAAATAAAATACTGAAAACACTTTATTATTCGTTTTTGCAATTTATATACTAAAAGTTGATACAATATGGATTTCATCATATAACTTAAATATCTTTTATTTAATCCGATTTAGAAGATTTGATCATTAGAGACGTCACATATCTAGAAACATGCATAATCAATTTAAGTGCTCACTAAACCCTTTCCACTTAGACAAACGGAAATCTGATGGTGGAAATGTTTTTATGTTGTTTATCTAAATAAATAGCACTAACTCTAATCTCCTCTACTAAAGAGAAAATTATGTTTTTTAAAACTTGAAAATTTAAAAAATAATAAAGTTTAATTATAAATATACATCCTTTATTAAATTATTTTTATAAGTTTAAATATTTTTTAATTCTCAAACCTCGATCATAATTTTTAACTCATAAACATTTTTCTCGCAATGATTACAAATCAAACCTTTAAATGTTGCATCTATAGTTACGCCAAAATGACGAGAATCATGAGTTCGCAAGTATAATTATTTGTCATTATACATTGTCACTATGCGTGAGCATTCGTCTAGTAATTTATTAAACTATATTGGTAATATTTATTTTTTTAACGGCACTATATGCTTTAATGAAAATAGTTAGATACCCGCGCACAGCGGCGGTGAAAAAAATATAATTCTAATAGAAATATAATGAATGAATTGCTAATCCAACTGTCCCACAATTCTATACCCGCTTAGTGAATTCGTTGTATGTGTTTGTTTGAGTTTCTCGTAACTTTCCCGTGATACTATTATTCTCGCATAAAGACCCTCACAATTTTTTACCCGTCAAACACTCCCCTAAAAGTTACTTATAATTTTGATGAATCAAGATTGTGATTCAAATAAAGGTTAAAGTTGTAAAAATTTAAATAAAAAAACCCATTAAAAATGCAAAAACTAAAAACTTACAAAAATATATCAAAATGGATGTTGAATTAAATAACATAAAATTTTAGAAAATATGGTGAAATTAGATCTTTAAAAAAATAAATAGATCAAAAGATATTTCAATTTGAAAATAAAGATGATTTTTTAATTGAGAAGTGACACATGTCATTTCATAATTGGAACTCCTTATTTTAATTTTTGGTGGAGCCAACAACTTAAATGCTTTATATAGTATATATAGATAGATAGATAATCAGGTTTGCCTCACATGTTAAGGCATGCACATGGTAAACTCCAACTTTACTTTTAAATCAAAAGAAAAGCAAATGGTATTGATTATCATAACCAAACAAGAATTTCAATTTAATACACCAAAATGTTTCGTTTATTTAAACTTTGTTACGTGCCAAATAATGAATAATCACATATCAGCAAAACTCATTTAAAATAGATTAAAATTTGGAGTCGGCAACACAGTTTTTGAAGTTTTTATTACGCTATGATCGAGTCACGATCCACTTTATATATTCACAAAGAGGTCGAATTAGTAGACATGTTAATAGTAAATGTTAAATCATAAAATGCAACATTTTTTGCTTTCATTACTGAATTATTGAATTTGGTACTCCAAAAATGTGCATGTATTTAAAAAGTAAAGTAAACAAAAACTGGTTAAAATGACATATACTCCGTAGTTTTAAAAGTTGAAACGTTCATATAGTAGTGTTTTGATGGATTACTGTGGCTTTATTTAAATTTCAACATGAGATCACATTCTGGCCTTTGAAATAATGACACATAATAGTATCTCGCACCTTAGGTATTTATGAATTTTAATTTAGAAAGAAAACAATACTTAACCCTGTCTTCTTCTTCTTTTTTCTTAAAAATCACGAGTCTAACCATGTGCCATGTTTAGACTTTATCCTTAATTAAGTTGTCTCATCTTAAAAAGGATAATACAAATCTAGCCATGTGAAATGCAATTTCTTATTTTATACTAAAGCAAACCAATGGTTAAACATTTTATGTTCAAAATTGAAATAATGTACCACACCGTTAGTCTTAAGATTCTCAACTTATTTTTAGACTAGAGTACTAAACAATTAAAGTTCTAGTAGTACATGCTCCAACTAGAGTAGCATAATCATTTATATATATGGACAGCCATGTGCAAAAGAACAAAGTCAACAAACATATGAACGAAAGTGTAAATACAACTTGGTTCAAATTCACTATTCTATAAATAGTACGTAGTAAAAAGAAAAGAAAAAAGAAGAAGTTAAAATCGACAATACGGTCAGATTCAAGTATATTTTGATGAAAGCATCAACAAACTTTGTGAGTTGCATTGAGTTGAATGGTTGTGTACGTTTTCCTAGAAATGATCAATAGTTGCACTCTTGTGACTTTTTTTTTTTTTTTTTTTTTTTGCAAAATATGAAATATATAAATAACTGGAAGCAATCTTCAAAAAAATTGAGGATTGCAAAATTACAAATGAACTTGGAGATGCAAACATCACAAAAAGGAACAACAAAATGAAAAACCACTAAACCCACTGAAGCAAAAAACACAACACTAGCATGTTGCTTGAAATCCTTTAGACACCTTGACTTGAAATGAGACCTTGAAATCTTCATTCCCAGAATGAAAACTCAACAATGGAAGCTTTAAGGATAAATGGGAGGAGCCTATCTTGTTGAATTGATAACGCTAAAGTTCAAGTTATTCTAGAAACTTGCACTCTAGCTTGTGACTTAGTGAGAACAATTTGTAAATAACTTTCGGTAATTCATTTTCTTGTAAATGCATGTTTTGGGTGAAAGAAGAATATTTGGATCAGTTATCTTTTTTATATGCACCGTGTGCCATGACTTGAACGTGACATTTATATTATGATATGTGCTCCTTTCAAAACCTTTTTGCTTTAGTTAATGAATCTTAATGTGGTTCAATATCATACATGTGCTACTATTTACTTCAGTTTGTGTGATTATGATTGATCAATAATGAAACGAGCATATTTTCTTTTTTGAACAAAGTCGAAGCTAAATATCATAAATCACTCCTCGTAATGGAGGCAAGTTCAACAACAAAACGATGTCAACCTTTGGGACATGGCCACAAAACAACCATATTGTTTGATGACAATTACGTACTGGACTATTACGTATTTACGTATATATCTTAGACTCTTAGTTGCTATGTCAAATTATGTTTCTATGAATACAGATTTACTTGTAGTGAAAAGAGAATTCGTCGTCTTAGAGTTGATGATATGATACTATAATATTTAACATATATAATGCTTTAGGAGATATTGATTTCTATAAGTGTCTGTTGCAAACTTGAAATGCAAATGCAATATGGATGCTCACATCATCATCCCACCACCACTAACACCACAGCGCACAACCACTACCACCACCACAATTAACCAACCACATCATCCTTAAAATTTTTAAATGCAAATGAAAAAAATTAATAATCCCTATTAGATTTGAGAGTGTGGAATGAAAGTGTGGATTGTGGAAAATGATCATTTGATCAAAATAAGTGATGTTAATGCAAATAGCAACCAAAATAGACTTAAAACTGTGTTTTGTTGGTGAAGCATCACTTGGTGGTGGCCTCCATCACGCGCGAACACCACTACGCATGCCTCCCACCATTATCCGAACCTGATCTTGTATAGAACTCGGGTCAATTCGAGTTCGGGTCGGGTCGGGTCAGCTCGGGTTCGGGTCAAGGTCCAGTTTTACTTCAATATGTTTAGTGTTAATTAACTCGGATTGGTTGGGTTCAGGTCAATTCGGTCAGTTCATGTCAAAGCTAAAATAAACATACCCGAACTCGACCTTGTTTAGAACTCGAGTCAATTCAGGTTGACCCGATTGACCCGACTCGAATTGACTCGGGTCGGGTTCAGGTCGTGTCGGGTTAGCCCAAATGACACCCCTAGAAGCGATGCGGGATCACTGTTATTTTTTTATATGCCTTATTTCTTTGTTCTAATATTTAAGTTGAATAAAAAAAATTAAACCCTAACGTTATATTTCACATGCATGTACAAATTAAGCTGGTTTTCATGATTTGAATCGAATTACCTGTTATAATTTTCGTTCGCAAGGGCCCCTTTCGTAATCATGGTACAAGGCCCTCGATATCCGGGACGACCATGTATATTATATGGTATGTTTGTATGAAGTAGGATATGTTTATATATTTGGTTTGATGGTGACCATTACATCTTTTTGGTGATTGATTTGATGATGTGCTAAATGATAATGTGACATTGATGTGAATGTGGTGAGTTTGATGACCATAGCGTAAAAAAGATTTGTAACCAAAATATTGTAAACGGAAAAAGTTAAGTAGGACAAAAAGGGAAAAACTCACAACCAACGTAAGGACTAAGGAGGCAAACAAAATGAAGTTTGATGAAGGGAGATGATGACGTATAGTCTCCACTCGGGTCACGGACCCGATTAGTAAACAATACTAACACTTAGGCCCACCACGAGCGGGCCGCTATAACGATAACTGGACTACCAGTTGGATGGTTTGGGCCTACAAGGCCCAAGCCCAAAGTTATTAACGGATAAGATACGAGATATCTCCTAAATAAAGGAAATATATACCATATATCCGATATCGGCGAATAGGCCGAAGAGTGAGGAGCACGAAACCTTATCGGTTACGTGTATATAAATAGGGCATCACAGCTCTCGTCTAAGGTACGACTTACAAAACCCTAAACTCTTCACAAACCCTAAATTCGATTACTTACTCTCACTTCCGCCAGCCTTTGCGCAGACGCCTCTGCGCGCTCCAGTTTAGCCTTGGAGCTCAGCTGCTCAGCTTTAGAGCTTGCTAATTCAGCCTGCACAGTTGCCAACTGCGCCTTCAAGCTGGTAACCTCCTCTTCTAACTGGGAGGAGCGGCCACTTTCAACAGAGTAGCTCGCCCTGGCTTGCGCCACCAATTCGGATTGGCGCGCAGTGATGGAGGCCAGCTCCTCCATCACAGAGTCAAGTGACCTTGACTCCTCCCCAATATCCCTCGGTGAGTGCGCCTCATCCAGAAAAGGGCTCACCTTGGGTGACGCACTCCCATCTCGTGCGCCAATGTCCTCCACATGCTGTTCACTGTACAGAACATCAGAAACAAGTGTTAGCATATGAACACAATTCAACATACACACAAAGATGAGTGATTGCTAACAAGTACTTACGTGTGGGGGGAGATGAGGGCACGTCCTTCTCAATCTCAGGCATAGACGCATCTTCCTCAGACTTCTCAGCGCCCTCACTACA
>LBNU01013103.1:8220-29415 GCA_014162995.1 Artemisia annua | reverse complement strand
AGTTATTTGTAGCTTGTTCTATCTAGAAATTCACTTTGTAACTTATTAAGTAGCTTGTTCAATCTCAAAGTTCCATTTTAAGCTTAAAACTTCACTGTTAAGATCATAAGCTCCCACAAAGCTTATTTTTAAGTTTGATAAAAGTTGTTTTCACAAAAAGTGTTCATTTTTAGTGTAAAAACAAGTTCCAAACAGAAAAATCCAAAAATCATCACTTTTTAATAAAAGTGATAGCTTCTATTTAATATTTTTAATTTTTCTTGATTTTCATTTTCTCTTTTTTTTTTAGCTTAATAATATTCTGTTTTTATAATTTTTAAAATTAGTTTGTCACCTTAAGTATTTGTAGTAATTTTCTTGGAATTTTCTTTTTCTGTTTAGCATTTATTAGATTTAATATTAGTTAATTTAGTAATTAATTAAAACTGTTAATTCAATTAATTCTGTATAAATTTGTTAAACAGTAGCATCTTTTTATATTTTTCCTAGGTTCTATATAATATTTAGTATCTTTAGTAATGTTTCTAGAATTTTTACTGTTCATCTTATAATTATTAGATTTAATTTTAATTAAAACAGTTTAATTAGAAAAACCAAAAAGAAATTAGCATAATTGTTAATATTTAATATAATTTTCATTTTTATAATTTTTCTAGCTTTGTCACATTATTTAGAATCTGTAAAAATTAATTTTATAATTTTCCTTTTTCATTTTCTCATTTTTCTCTTTTAAATGGTTTAATTAGGTTTTAAATATTAATTAAGTTTTTAATTTATAAAAAATCCACAAAAAGACAAAAATATTTCTTTTTAATTTTTATAAATATTTTAAGTCATTTTAGGTTTTTAGAAAATAATTTTGTAATTTTCTAAGTTAAATTTGTAATAGAAATCTTTTAGAATTAGTTTAAATAGATTTTAATTAAATTAAAATAGTTTATATTAAATAATTAATATTAAATTAATATAATATTAATAAAATATTTTCTTTTTAGATTTTAATTTTCTTTAAATTATAAGTTTCAAAATTTTCATTTTACACCCTTTAAGTTTGGAACTTGTCATTTTTAGCCCCTGTAGTTTAGAAGTTGTCACTTTTAGTCCCTGTACTTTACTTAATTGCATTTTGTGTTATTTGTCATATCTGTTATTGTGCATTTTCATTTTCAATTCCAAGCAATCATTAGTGTAAAATCAATCCAAATCTTTATCTGGTTACCATTCATAATCACTCATTCCAGAACGTTTTCCAAACACAATTTCAGCCTCGTCGGGATATAACGACCCGGGAATACACTGTGCTTACACCGGATCATTAATTGATCACTCTCTCCCTTATTTGACTTAGTTGACCACACCTGGTTGACTGGTTAGTTTGGGAGGAGTCAGTGACTCAACCTACCCGGTTTCGTCAAATGAATATCCGTAAACCCCGTTTACATGAAATGTTGAATTGAAATTCAATGAATAGGAAATGTCGGGACTAAGGAATTGACCTGGAAATTGCGAATTGTGACATAAATTGATGTGACAATTATTTATTGGTTTGTGTAAAAGCGGGTCCTTCTCCAGTCACCAATAGTATGCTGCCACATAGATTAGGCATATTATTAGACATGCCAATCAAAACTCTTAGTGGTTTTTAGTGCTTTCTATTTTGGCATGCATAGAGCAACGATGGATACATCGATTCAACGACTTCCGCTTTATATTCTTAAAGTCGTTCCTACGACTTATTTGTTTGGAATAGTTTCGTGTTGGGCTAGTCGTAATAATTTGTCTTTCATCTATACTATTTACAGTATAAAATAAAAGTTGTCAAAGTGAAAAGTGAAAAGTCAAGAAAGTAAAATGTTGAAAAAATAAAAAAGCCAAAAAGGAAATGTTGAAATAATTAATTATGAGCAAAGGAAACTATTAATACATATCGAAAAACGGGTTGACCCGGGACGCTTCAAACCTGACGGGTTGACCCAGTTTAATTTGACCAATTTTTTTGACCCAACCCTTCGGGTTGACCCGGTTTATATTGACCCGTTTTTCGACCGGAACGGTTCAACCGGTTAAACCACTCTGGTCGAACCTGGTTTCAAAACATTATGTTTAATCTCCAAATCCTCAAACTTTTATTATTTTCTTTATAAACCATAAACTTTTTTTAATCACTAAACTATCTGCCGCTATAAAATCTCGTTGCTATGCACGGGTACTCGTATAGTTTTTATAAATGGCTTAATTTTGTTAAATACCCACCCCTTAAATAATATTTAACGAGTAGGAAAGCCCTCGCGTTGTTACGGGTTTTTCGGGTATTTTTTTTAATCCAGATTTTTAATAAATAATATCCTTTTTGTGTTTATGTTTAAAGAAAAATATGTCTTAGCAATATTGGTGTCATGATTTTGATTTCCAATTTTTTTTTTTTTTTTTTGAAGTTTCTGGATATTTGCACGTTACCGAGGGAGAAATTAAACATAGGTCATAAGAATGAACCAACAAAATGTATAAGTTGCTTATCCTCATAATTTTCCATGCAATACAATCGTACCCAAAATACAACACATAAACATGTAACAGCCAAATATTACTTTTGCAAGGATTACACTCAAGGTTATAAATAGCGTGAAGCGCGGCGTAGCGGCGTAGCCAAGCCTCAAGCTTTAGCGTGAGGCGTTGCGTCATAGCGTTTTTAAGGCGTGATTCAAAACGGCAAAAAATATTTATAGAGTTGTCAATATTAGTTAGTCAATACGCTTAAAACTCAGTTATGGATTTACTAAGCCCGGATAAATACTTGTAAATAAGCTCAAGTCTAATAAATCTCTTTAAAAAAAAAATTTAAAAATAAAATCTTAAAAGCTTCAAAAAATGGCGCCACGCCTTGCGCTATAGCGCGCTTTATCACGCCTTATCACGCTTTGTTGCACGCTACGCCTAGAGATGACGCCTTGACCTATTTCGTAACGTGGAGGCCACGCCTCACGCTATGACGCCGCTATAGCGCGCTATTTAGAACCCTAATTACACTGCTTAAATACAACTTTAAATGTCTAAAGGTGAATGAACAATCTTGGGTTGCATGCATAGAGTCCGAACAAAACAACTTCATTTCTTTTTCATCTAGAAACTACAGCCCTTGCCTGCCAATAGACAAATAAACAAATGGTTCACACTCCATTGCTTTAAATTACAACTGACTTTCCAGACTAGATGCCACTTTTTCTTGCTTTGGCATTGCCAGTAATCCATGAAACATGAACATTTGAACAGTAACTGAAACACATATACAGGCATGGGGCTGTATACTGATAATCAAATTAAATCATGCAATCTAAGAGGTTAACACAGATGGTTTTGTGAATAGGGAAATCAATGTAGCCCTTGAAAATTGGCTTTACAATGTTATGTTTTCACTATTCTTGCGTTTCTAAGTTATGCCCAGCAACTTTTGCACGGGATGCTGCTAAACATACATCATTAAGTCATCACTGCGTAATTAAAAGTTATTAAACTATTATAACATAGTTCAAGAAAAAGAATTAACATATATCATAAACCATAATGAGCCTACATGTATCTTCCTAGTCTTCTTCCATTTATAAGTACCAACCAAAGCAAAAATATAATATACCATTCACGTTAGAACAAATGGATCCATAAGGATGGGTCAAACATAATGTAAACGAAAAACACGGATAAAAAAATCATGTCGTTCATAATATTTCAAATAATTACAGTGCATTCGGAAGGTGTTTATGTGGCTTCTACATCTATTATCATGTGTTTAAATCGTTGCCAACTACACTTGCTAAAGGGGATGCTTGGATATCTATCAGACTACTATGGTATTATCTGTAAGCGAAATAAAGGTGTATTTTACAGTAAGGGCGTTAAAGTTGCTTTCCTGCTATATTTAAATAAGCAAATAGGTCCAAATAAACATTTTAATAATCATCCCAAACACTCTCAAAGTCCTTTTAGCTGAAACAGGATAAGTGACTCATTTTGCAATGTGCATACACATTTGTCCTATACGTTATTACAGTATAGCATTAATACTGAATAATGATATTTCTCTGGAATGTTTCTATGCATAAAAAATACATCTTGGGTGGCTTCACGACCCAATTTCACCCATTTCCTTTTAATTAATATAATTCGCCTTTCTTCATTGACCCGTACAGAGATATCAAAACCCATTGCTGTTAAATCTTCCAAAACCAGTGAAAATGAAACAAAACACCGAACCAATAGTCCAACCTCATTTAAGCAATGAAAGGAAGCCTGTATCAACCGAAACTTCGACCTGGCAATGGCCAACTCTTATTTTTCGAATTTGGTGCCATTTTCAATCGAGATTATGGAATCGGATAACTTACCTTCACGGTATCCATGGAGAACTCTTAAGTAACCCGATTCTCCTGTTCCTTCTTCGTGTCACTGCCTTTCTAAAGCAAAAAGAAATAGATAGAACAGATCTAAAATACTACTCACTGTTGAATACAAAAACAATATAATGTTTCTTTCTGGTACCTTGATTCACACTAACCGAAATGGGATTACCTTCAGAGCCACCAATTCATCATTCAATTTGTTGCTCCTAGAAACTGTAAAAGGCCAACTCATGCAGACTACAACTCCAGCTATGGACACATCCTATGAGTACGCCTTGAACACCCCGATTTCACTTCCCAACAGTTTTTAATAGCCCTCATTTACACCTAATACACCCCGATTTCAACCCCAAACCTTACCCATTTCAGCCTGCAAGCCACCACTCATTTGCCCCCAAACTCACCCACTGTCAGCCTCCAAACCCACCCATTATTCAGCCCTAAACCCACCAAGTTTCAGCCATTTTCAGCACCCAAATGCACGATTTAATCCCCGTTCAGCACAACAAAAAATCATCTCCCCTATAAAACTAATTAACTAATACAGAAACCTTAAAAAATTATAAAAATTTAATAGAAACTATTATTAAACTATTTTATTAATTATTTACTTAATTACTAATTAAAAACTATTTAAACTAATTTAATTAAGATAAATAGAAAATGAACAGTAATAATTATGAAAATATTTTCTAAAAATACTAAATGATATATAAAACCTAGGAAAAATATAAAAAGGTACTAGTGATTAAATTTCTTCTCTCTTCTTCTTCTTCTTCTTTTTAACCATTTTTTTTATGAATTATCAGCTCACCACATGTACACTTATACTCTTTTTTCAATTTTGGATCATTAATACACCTATTTATTGTCTTTTAACGAGGTTTTAATATCCGCGCTTTGTTGCAGTACGTTTGTATAAAGCGTTTTAGAGAGAACTTTGAATAGAATATAAAACTTTCAACTAAATGAAATGGCTAATATTCCACACGCCCATATGCAAGAATAGCGTGATGTTCTGAAATAATCAATATGTTAAGTGGAATGATAAAACATGGATTTATAAAATACTCGTTCAACTTACGAACTTAGATAAATCATGTTTTACCGATTCAATAAACACATATTCAAACACATAAGCCTGACCCTTTAGCGCACTTCAACCGGTTAACGCAAAAAACATCTTCCGACACACTCAACAGCTGCATTCCCACCCTTCTCACTTTTCACCACAGCTTCAAACCCGTTCAACATCTTAACCACCTCATTACAATGACTAAACCGTTTCCCTAAAAAAATACTCTTGAAATCAGAAATAATATCATATTCTGTTTTTTCAGCTACACACGTTATCATTGTAGCTTGCATAAATGCGTCCAAACCACACTAACTGTAAGTAAAACTAAACTTAGTATCCAAAACCTTAACATTATGCCCAGGAAAAAAAAAAAAAATGATAGTTTTACTTATCGTATTCATTTGACCGCAAATGTCAAACTTATTACCGATTTTAGAAAGTTCATTTACTAACACTAAAGGTCTATTTAAAGTAACTTACAGTTCATTCCTTTTGTAAGTGAATCGTCAAAGGGAGAACTTTAAGCTTTAAGCCCATGATTTTGGCTATTGGCTATATGGTTTAGACTTTAAACGCCTAATAAAACGATGAATCTACAATCTTTGCTATTAGCTGATGGGAGTCGAATCCAACAAAAATAAATCCTACTTCTATGATTTGTAATTAGCAACAAGTAGGGTCGATTTCACTGGTTTAGACAATTCTTAATTAACCAAACAAGTTAAGAGGGGGGATTTTGATTTTGACAAACAATAACAAGAAAATAAGATGATTGATTAAAATAAGCACTTGAAAGAGATATAATTTGTGAGCAAATACAATCTAGTTACAGTGCAATCTAAGTATGAATCCATGGTTAATCATCGATACTAAAACGTTTCATATACTTAAGAATAAATTGGTTATGGTCGCTAACAAGCTCTAACAATTTGTAACGAGTAGGAAAGCCCGCGTGTTGCTGCGGGTTTTTTCAGGTATTTTTTTTAAAAAAAATTAGGAGTATCTTTTTTGTGTTTATGTTTAAAGAAAAATTTGTCTTAGCAATATTGGTGTCATGATTTTGATTTATAATGTTTTTGTGTGCGTGTTTTGGGTATTTGCGCATTACAGAGGGAGAAATTAAACATAAGTCATAAGAATGAACCAATAAAATGTATAAGTTGCTTATCCTTATAATTTTGCATGCCATACAATCGTACCCAATATACTACAAAACATAAACATGTAACAGCCAAATATTACTTTCGCAAGGATTACACTCCTTAAATACAACTTTAAATCCTTATTACCTGGTCCTAAAGGTGAACGCACAATCTTGGGTTGCATGCATAGAGTCTGAACAAAACAACTTCATTTCTTTTTTATTTACAAACTACAGCTCTTGCCAATAGACAAATAACAAATGGTTACACTCACAGCTTTCATATTAAACTGATATTTCAGACTACAGAGTGCACTTTTTCTTGCTTTGGATTGCAGTAATCCAAAAAAATGAACATTGAATAGTAACTGAAAACAATACAGGCATGGGGCTTTATACTCGATAATCAATTAATCATGCAATCTAAGGGATAACACAATGGTTTGTGAATAGGGAAATAATGTAGCCTTGAAATTGGCTGTTACATGTTTATGTTTTGCACTATTCATTGCGAATTCTAAGTAGCAGCAGCTTTGCACGGGATGTGCTAAAGATCTCATTAGTCATCACTGCGTAATTAAAAGTTAAGTAACAACTACTTATAACATAGTTCAAGAAGAAGAATTATACATTTTCATAACATAATGAGCTACATGCATCCCCTAGCTCTTTTTACCATTTTATAAGATACCAACCAATGCAAAAATATGACTATACCATTTCACCTTAGAACAAATGATCACATAACGGATGGTCAAACAATAATGTAAACGAAAAACAGCGATAAAAAAATCATGTGTCATAATATTTCACATAATTACAGTGCATTCGAAGGTGTTTATGTAGGCTTCTCATCTCAGTTATATGTGTTTAAATGTTGCACTACACTTGCTAAAGGGATGCTTGGGGATATCTTATTCAGACTACTTATGTGATTATCTGTAAGCGAAATAAGGTGTTTTACATAAGGCGTTTAAAGTTGCTTTTCCTGCTTATTTAAAAAAGCAATAGGCAAATAAACAGTTTTAATAATCAATCCCAAACACTCTCAAAGTCCTTTTAGTGAAACACGAGTAGTGACTTTTGCAATGTGCATACACATGTTGTCCTATACGTTATTACAGTAATAGATTAATTACTGAATATGATATTTCTCTGGAAGTTCTATGCATAAAAAATACATCTTGGGTGGCTTACGACCCATTTCACCCATTTCCTTTTAAGTTAATTATATTCGACCTTTCTCATTTGACCCGTTACAGAGAATATCAACCCATCTGTTAAATCTTCCAAACTCAAGTGAAAATAAACAAAAACCGAACCAATAGAGTCCTAACCTCATTTTTAAGCCAATGAAAGGAAGCCTGTATCAACCGAAACTTAAGACCCTGTGGAATGGCAACTTTATTTTCGAATTTGGTGCCATTTTCAATCGAGATTATGGAATCGGTAACTTTACCTTTCACGGTATCCCATGAGAACTCTAAGGTAAACCCGATGTCCTTGTCCTTCTTCGTGGCACTGCACTTTCTAAAGCAAAAGAAAATAGATAGAGCAGATCTAAGAAATACTACTCACTGATTGAATACAAAAACAGTATAATGTTTTTTTCTGGTACCTTGATTACCTAACCGAAATGGGATTCCCGTCAGCTGCCACATCATCATTCAATTTGTTGCTTCTAGAAACTGTAAAAGTCCCATCAGCAGCTACAACTCCAGCTATGGACACATGCCATGAGTAGCACTTGAACACCCCGATTTCATCCCAACAGTTTTGTATCAGCCCTCATTTTAGCACCTAAACACCCTGATTTCGACCCCCAAACCTACCCATTTCAGCCTCCAAACCCACGCCCATTTGAGCCCCCAAACTCACCCATTTCAGCCTCCAAACCCACCCATTTCAGGCCCTAAACCCACACGTTTCAGCCCCCATTTCAGCACCCAAATGCACAGTTTAATCCCCCATTTCAGCACACAAAACCCACCTATTTCAGCCCCCAAACGCACCCATTCAAGCCTCCAAACGCACCCACTTCAGCCCCCATTTCAGCACCCAAATCCACCCTTTTTCAGCCCGCATTTCAGCAACTAAACACCCCGATTTCATCCCCCAAACGCACCCATTTCAGCCTCCAAACCCGCATCAACAAATATTCCAACATAATTTTTGCGTATTCCATGTAACGCGGCTCCCAAACCTTCTGCATCCAAATCCTTATGGCTAAATCCAAACAAACACAAAAAAGCATATATTAATCACAAATTTTATTCAAGTATTAATTAGAGTATTATGGTAATCTCTCTTGCCNTTTCAGCATCCAAACGCACCCACTTCAGCACTCAAATCCACCCTTTTCAGCCCGCATTTCAGCAACTAAACACCCGATTTCATCCCCCAAACGCACCCATTTCAGCCTCCAAACCCGCATCAACAAATATCCCAACATATTTTCGCGTATTCCATGTAACGCGTCCCACAAACTTCTCATCCAAATCCTTATGCTAATCCCAAACAACACAAAAAGCTTATATTAATCACCAAATTTTATTCAAGTTATTTAAGAGTATTATGTTAAAAAGGATTTGGTCTATCCACAAAAGCATTCACGAATCATTATTTAACATACCTCAAGGTACTGCAAGTGATTAGAAGTGGGTTCAAATCCTTATGCTAATTCCTGCATCGTTATTCATTTGATTAATGAGTCAGTTAATATACACCATTTCTAAATGGATAAATTTAAACAGCAGATTAAGCTCCATGAAATTAAACAGCTTTAACAATGCATATACACTGATCATCATAAATGGTTTGTTTAGTTATGGGTTTAAATCTGTGGATTTAAAAATTTAGAGTTAAATTATACATCATAGTTATCAATAACAAAAGTAGTTTATAATGAAAGACGGCGCCGTCAATGAAGATAGAGACGTTCACTGAACCCACCCACTAAACCACTCACGGAAGTAAATTGAGAATGAGATTGCTTATTTTTTCAAACTATCTGCTTATTTATAAGTGGTTTTGAGTGTTTGGCTAAAACAAACTCTTTATGCATATCTACTTACTTTTAAACCAAGATAATCATTTTTATGAGTATTATTCAAGCACACCTTGATCCTAACGCGTCTCTATTCTTGAGCAACCTGATATACATTGGCAACTTACCAATATGAAAAAAGTAAATTGAAATCTTGACCTCAGAGAAGGCACGAATGGACAATATTTGTTAAACAATGCAAGGATTCAGCCTTAAACCTGTAACCATACAACCACGTAAATCATAAAACAACATTGCCTAACTTCAGTAGCATCGAAATATTACTAAAGAGAAAGCAATACCATGAAAGTTTACGCCTTGAGTTCACCACTTTTCCACCTTCACGTTTAGAAGACGATGGATGGTTCCGATTACAACCTTACGGCCAGTGCCTTTTGCGGCAACATCATCATGTAGCTTCAAAAAAAACCTTACCTTTATGATCATCAATATCCTCCTCCTCAACCAATGAGACTGAGCGTCTTAACAAATCATTTAGAAAAATTACATGACTTGTGCAAACCCCATGCGTGCAAAGGTATTAAAACTAGTTAAAAGTGAAAAACAATACTTGTAATAATAAGACACCATACAATAGTTGATATTATTAAAGAGTCAAAAACTTAAATTCCAATAATGGAAAGAAATAAACAAAAAGAACACCCCAAACAAAGATGGCTGCCTCTCTCATAACTCATTAGCCATCCTAGTGGCCTGTTTTTGTGCATCATTCAATTCATGGTGTGCCTCATCCTCGTCAGCCTCGGACTCCTTACACTTCTAACCAATCTGTTCAAAGGTTCACCAATGTGAAGAGACCTCTTTTGTCATCTTACCTTGTTACTAGAACTAGTTGCGTCCCCTTGCACCAAGCTAATAAAGATACAAGTGTTGTACATCAAGAAGAGAGGAAGAAAGATAGGCCAACGAACAAACCACAACGATCATTGGTAGTAAGAATTAAAGTGACAAAGACCAAAACTGATTCAGAAAAAGATAATGTTGCAAGGGGTCCAATCACTACCGATCTGAAAGTTGAAAATAGTACTAATGTGATTGATGCAGTTCTTAGGATCAAAGGAGTTATTGACAAGAGTATCGAAGACGAATTAGTATTGTGCGACTCTTTAGAGAAGCTGCAACACATGGAGATATCTATGGAAACTTTAGAAAATTCATCGGAATATGGAAAGGACATGAGTGTTGTGATTGTAGATGATGCTGAAGGGAAATCAAGAGGGTTTGGATTCATTAATTTTGAGTCACATGAGGAAGCTAAGAAGGCCAAAGAGACACTTAATGATGCAGAAATTGGTTGTAAGAAATGGTTTATTGGAATGGCTATGAAGAAATCTGAAAGGGATGCAGTCTTAAAACGTGTTCATCAAAAACAAACACCAGACTTCTCAAATCTGTTGGTGAGACATCTTGCTACTTTTGTCAACGAAAATGACCTCAGAGAAGTTTTTGGTGCGTTTGGATGTGTTACGTCTGCAAAGGTGATATGTGATGATAATTGTATTAGCAAAGAAGAATCTGACAGACACTTGCAGACTCTTGCTTCCTCACAGTATCTGTTCCCTACCATGGCATACTACCAAAATCAGCTGAGAAAGAAGGTCTGGTACCAAAGTTACAGAAGCCACTGGAAACGCAAGCTGAGTTAGAAGGTTTAGTGCCAAGCTTACTGAAGCCAATGAGGAATCGAGTTGGTGACAGAAGTGTAACATTTGGTTTAAACCCGATTCTTGAGGTCAAGAATCTTTTAAGGGGGGATGGATTGTTATGAGTCTATTTTAAATGAACATGTGAGCTGCACATGCCCCAAAGTCAAAGATGGTCATCGCCCGCCAATACTTCATTACGAACTTTCCCTCCCTTTTTCATTGTATAAATACGTGCTAGCTCTCTCATATCTCATTCATTCAAGATTGTAATTTTCTCTCTCTGTAATCACTCCACTTCATCTATCTAATAACAAATCACCATTGATTCTACAATTTCGTGTTCCTCTTCTCTACTTGGAATTCCTGATTGTGATCAAAACTCTATCTTTACTGTTTTAAACATTTAAGCTCGTTACAGTTTATCAAAAGGAATTAGATTTTAATATGATGTAAAGAACTGCAACTTTGCTAGGAATGCTGAACTGATATGATGTGGAACCGGTTGAAGTATAAGACCCTTGCTTTTGCACTGACTTTAGCATACGGACAAAAGTTCATGAAGTAACACTATAGATATTCAATTCCTAACATGGGGTAAATATTTTAGATATTCATTACTCACCAATTCCGCAGTATGGATATTGATTACTCACCAACAGGAGAATAACACGAGTTCTGTTCCTTTTGTGACATGTGCATTGTTCATGTTGCTGTTGTGCGTTGTTGTTATGAAAATTAGTGGTAATGGTTAAGATTTTAGAAATTATTAGAAGAGGGGTAAAGTTGTTGTGGTTATTGTATTTTTTAATTTTGAGATGTGCACTGCTGTAGTGATTAGTGAAAGTTAGAGGGTTGACAGATATGATTTTAGGCCTTAGAAAGGCTGCAAGTGAGCTAATGATTTAGGGAATGTTGAAGTGGAATTATGGAACTCATTAGTGTTTACTTGATTCTTTTGCAAGGGGGTCTGTGATTAAATGAGTCACTGATTTATTTATGGGTGACGAAAGAACTTGAAGATGCGATTCTTGCAAAGCTAGAATCTGAAAAAATTCATGAATATTTGTAGCAGAGTTAATCAGGTTGCGGAAGAGCAAGATTGAAAAAATCAATAACCTTCATACTGTAATATAATGTTTGTGAGGTTGCGGTTTTTAGAATGTTGTGTTAGATATAAAATGGGTATTGGTTTGACATTGTCTATCTTGCCAAACCAAATTGTGTTTGTATCTGATTTACAATTTTTAACTAAATATGTCTTAAAATGAGTGGCATAACTGGTAAGAGTAGAATGTGCAGCTGAGATAGTTATTCTGCTACATAAGCCTGGCCATTCTTTTGTATTCACATACTCTGTCGCAACGCGTGGGTTGACCTACTCGTTAATAGCAAACATGGAAACCAAAAGAAAAGAAACAAACTTACCTCTGGGTTTATGCATTCAAAGTATGTACATTGACCACAAATATTGATAATTTCAGTAGATTATCACAAAACTTCAAAGGATAAAATAAACGACTACAGTCCATGATAAACAATAGCACTGAGTTTCAGCAAAAAGACTTGGCAAATCCACATCAATCTATAATCAACTAACATACTAGAATAAAGTTAGGGCAAAATCAACTTTTAAAATAGTAAACCCGCATCAAACGTGTGTAGATGAATCAGAAGATGCTAAGGCAGGGTTATCAGAAGGAATTAGACATGAAACCTCATTTGTCGGTCAAAAACTTAAATTCTAATAATGGAAAGAAATAAACTTCTATAAAAAGAAAACCCCAAACAAAGATGGCTACCTCATTAGCCATCCCAGTGGCCTATTTTTGTGCATCATTCAATTCAATAATTCATGGTGTGCCTCATCCTCATCAACCTCCGACCCTTTATACTTCTAACCAATCTGTTCGAAGGTTCATCAATGTGAAGAGACCTCTTTTTTCCTGTTACCTTGGTACTAGAACCAGCTGCGTCCCCTTGCACCGAGCTGAGGTTGGTCTTGCTAACAACCTCATGCGGATCAACCTCTGATAGACCATTCTCTAGTGCCCTCACCAACTTCTCAAAATAAGAACGAGTAACTTTAGTCAAATTGACTAACTTCATCCTGAAAATACTAAACTTCTTCATGCTGACTTTGTCATGGCCCTTTCTAATATAAGTTTGTAATTCCTTTTCAGCAGAAAAATGAAGTTGCTCTAATCTAGCCTCTGCTCGACCCTGCACATACTCAAAAAACAATTCCTTGGCCTCTTCTTGTTTAGGTATGTAGTATCCATACGCATATGTCCACTTAAGCACTCGCCTGCATTCAACTATTTGTAACCAAGCATCAATAATAAACTGCAACCGTTCTTCTGATAGACGGTATTTCAGACTGAGCGTCTTGAGATGAGCACTTTTAATCTTGTTAAGATCCAAAAGGGCTTGTTTCCTTGACTTTTCGTTTGCAGCCCAACGTTCATAATAATGTGTGTACATCTTAATTGCTTCATTAGCTGACTTGCGTTCGTGTTCAATTTTTTTCTTATAACTGTTGCATGATCTACCATAGTGAGTAGGTTCAAGACACAACCAACAAAACCTATGCCGACAAGGTGGACGACAAGTCATCATCATACAACCATGATTCTTTTCAATAGCTTGATTGCACTTTGGACAAGGCTTCGTGTACACAAGAATCCAGTTAGTATTCTCAGACTCATCTGTATTCTTCAAAACCCACTTACCAACAGTTTCACAATCTAAAGGACTATGAGCGTCGTCCTGCATACACTTCCAACAAAATACATACTCACAATCACAAGTAACATCATAATTCTCAGCGTCATAACTATCATCATCAAATTCAACAGCATAATCACACCCTGGACCAGGACACCACTTAATCTTCTTATTACTCTCGACATACGACCTAAGCCAAAACCCATCATACTTTTTCTTCTCCTCACCCTCAGCTAATACATTAACCATATCAGGACCAACTGCAGCACCACAAGACGGTTCAGGACACTTTATTGTCAAACATCCAGGCCCATCATTAATAGCAGTACAAACATAACCTTCCCAACACACCTTACAAAAAACATGCCCACACCCACAATTCGCAGAATCCTTAACCATAACAGAATCGAAACAAATACCGCAATCAACTTCACTTTCATCATTTTTAGGAAACTTAACATCGTGATCAACGTCTAACAAACCAATCAATTCCCTAACTTTAACTTCGTTGTCAAACCAAGCCTCGTTAACATTAGTAGCACTCCAATTATACTTCAACAACAGCATGCAAGCATCATCATTCGATATAGATAAAACAGAAGTTACCTTTTTAATTTCTTCTTGTTGACGTTTAGCCAATTCATCTTGTTTTATTATAACGTAACTTTTTTCACTGATGGAATTATCATTATCCATCAGCACATTGTACTGATCATCTGAATCGACGTCATCCGCGTTGCAATCATCGTCATCGTAGTAGATTTTCTCATCGTGATCTTCGTCGTCTGAAGAAGAAATATCAATTGTATTATGGAAATCATGATCATGGTCAGAATTCATGATGATATAAAATAAGCTTTGATTACAAATGAGGATGATGAAGTATCAATTAAGTCGTGATTGATAAGAAGCTTTTAGGGTTTTAAGGGTGGATGAATAATGGCTAATTTATCCCGCTAAAGTATATATGTAAGTATGATCTAAGGGCATGTTTGGCTAAACTTATAAGCCCAATATTTTTATAAGCTTTAATTTGCTGGCTTATTTTGAGACTTGTGGGCTTATATAAGGCTACTCACAGTAAGGACCTTCAATCCCTTATTTTTCCGATCACGTCAGCTTTTCTCTTCAGTGACCTGTAGGCGATTGGGTGCCCCAGTAAGGACGACCTACACTACAAAAAACATACCCCACAAATATTCTTTTTTAATTAAATAAAACACAGACAAAACATATAAACACTCGGTCGCCAACTCGACCCATTTCCAAAATAATCGTGAAGCGATCGATCGCCAAGATTCCACCACATCAAAGACGATTGAATCCGATCGGATGAAAGATCGATCGAGCAAGCCTTCTGTGGGTAGCCTAAGATTATTATATCTTATTTTGAAACTTATTCCCTTATATAAGTTTATTATGATATAATAAACTTATATAAGGCAACAAGTCTCAAAATAAGCCAGAAAATTGAGGCTTCTGAAACATAAGCCCAAATGAGCTTATGTTTCGTAAGCTTAGCCTAACACCCTTTAAAATACGAGAGTTTTGTATTAAAAGTGGTTTTGTGGTATGAAACGATTTGGTCAGTGGTCTTTCTGATTCAATCTTGGTGGCCCATATCTATAATCGCGATGGACCTTAACACTCCCCGAGTCTCCCTTTACCAAGTAGAGTGTTCTTTAGTTCAATCTTGTATTTGCTAGAACATCCGTAAAGTTCTTCAATTTACAAGCCTCCCCATACACAACCTATTGTTTAATCAAATTGAGAAAAGTGGCTTGAGCTTACATAAGTTTGTGGTTTATACACATTTTCGTAAGCTTCTGTCAGAAATAAAATTATTTATATAAGTTAACTTATTTAAAAGCTTAAACTCCTTCAATTTACAAGCCTCCCCATACACAACCTATGGTTTAATCAAATTTTAACATNTTTTTCAAATTTTTTTTTTTTTTTTTTTTTTTTTTTTTTTTTTTTTATGTTTTTCAAACTCTGAGAGCGTTTAGTTTGTGGGTGATTTTAGTTTAGGATTTTGATTTGAATTTGAATTTAAGTTTTGGTTTAAATAAAAAATTGATTATGATAAATTTAAATATTGTTTGTTAATTAAAGAGATAAAAAATATAAAACTTAAGTTTATTACTATTAAAAATGAAAAGGTTAAATTGTAATGTGTGATGGAGATAACTAAAGGGCCCACAAAAATATGTGATGTGACATTATTTTTCTAAAATAAACATATAGCATGATTATCATGAGATATATGTTTTACACACCATCATAGACATAAAATATTTTATTCACGTTTACCAAAGACGAAAAAATCACTGCTAATGCTGACACTTTTTAACTCTCTCTCTCTCTCTCTCTCTCTCTCTCTCTCTCTACACACCATTTCAACACCACCTTCAAACATCACCAACTACACTCATACGGTACCTAACCCTACAAAATAAATTCCGATCAACAATCAACCATCACCATCGTCGTACTTCTGCCTTAAAAAAATCCAGGTCTGTGAAAAACAAATTGAGTGTAGATGAAATTTACAAAATATCATTCATCTAAAATCCATCAAGATCTGTCCACAAGATTGATGGTGGTCCGACCATCTAAAATTCATCACCACTTGTGTCACCACCACACTGCCGACAACACCACCACCATCATTTTCGGCCAACCAACACTTAACGCCATCACCACCTTATCCTCCTCCTCCATCACCACAACCAGCATCACAGCAACTGCCATCCCGGACCACCACAAAAACCCGTCATCATAGAACCCCATCTACCGCCAAAACCCGCCATCAGTGGGATCACCACAGCCGTTGGTGGAATATAAGGTTGTTGTTATTGATTTATGGTAGTGGATGTGGTTGTTTTGGGTGGTGGACCGGTGGTGGAATGATTGTTGGTGGTGGTGTTAGGTGGATAACACATGTGTGTGAAAGAGATGATATAACATGTGTGAAAGAGAATGTACTGTCCGTATTTTGTGTGATAAAGTAACTCTTGGTCTATCTGTATGTAGTACGGAGTAAAAGACAAAAATAATGCAGTGGTGTTTTGTTACTAAAAAACTGATGTGGGAAGCTTACACGCCATTATCATATGCCCAATTTTTAATGAGTTAGTACAAAGATTGGGCTCCTCCACGTTCAACCAAACATCTAACTTTTACTTTCATCGCCTAACCACATCCCAACCCTACCAACCAAACGCACCCTCAGTAAGAAGCAAACATATCGAGATCATATGCGATGCTCATTTAAGTGAACAAAGTATCACAATTTGTCTTGTCTAAGAGGGAAAGTGATAGATTTCCTTTATCTTATTTTATACGAAAAGTGAACCTACAAACATTACGACTGTGAACATGCGACACCTACAAGCGTTATTGTTAGAGTCTAAGACCTTTGACGTGAAACTTTCATCGCATAATTATTATAGTATTTTTTTAACGGCAGATTTTTACAATCTACACTAATTATCTCACAAATGCTATCTCACATGTCTCATACGAGACTTGAACATACAATGTCTAGGTTGATGGGTTACTTATATACTGCTGGGCAAAAATGCTTTTGGTTTCCGATCATTTTATTAGTAATCGACCGTCCATCTCTACGTTTTGATTATTAATGCTTCAGGGCCGTGCTTACCACGGTAGAAACACTTCCTAGCATTTAAACATGATCATAATTACAACCAATTAAGACAAACTAGACAAGAGGATGATTTTTGTGAAGGGGATAGCTTGGCTACAATTTTTGTAGCTAATTGGCTACAATCCTCCTTCAAAGGATATGTATGGAGCGGAGCTTTTTGAGGCGATGAGCGGTGAGAATGAGCTTTTTGATTTTTAGTGTTCGTTTGGCAAAAGAGGAGTGAGCCTTGCTATTTTTTAGGAAAGCTCATTTATCGTTTAGAACGTAGAAGAATTATTTTCATGCCCATAGGAGTAGAATTGCTTTAAATTCATTTTTTAAGTTGCGCACGTACGTAGTTGTTTTAGTTTTACGCGTTTTTAGATTAGGATACGTTTTATACTTTTCGTTATCGTTCATTGTGCTTTATTTGTTGCTTTGTAATATCAATTCACTTTCCGTAGTTATAATTACCCATAATTCACTCTTTTATAATTCACTCTTTTTCACCATTCACGACACGAATCACACAACGGAATCATAATTCCATTTATAAGTGAACGGTGCTGCTCACAGCTCACTGCTACTGCTCACAACAACTTTTACTAAACACACCAAAAAAAATTAATCAGAGACTCACAATGCACATGTAGCTAATATATTCCCTTTTGTTAAACCCCCATATATATATTTTTTTGAGGGAATTCTTTAAATATCTCAAAAGTACACACCTACTCACCCCATGTGACCCAAAATAATCCACTTTCTTCATATACACCAAGGGCGACTATATCCCAAAAAATCTTGGGCAACTGTCCCAGAAATGTGACATGTGTCACCTTTGGTGTCCCCACTATGTACTTGCAAAGTACAACTTTACTCACTAAATTCTTGGGCAACTGGGACCTACTTTCTTGGGAGAGTTTGCTATTTTGTCTTTTAGCAAAAAAGTATGGTCTTTTTATATTAATTTATAGTACATATTTTTTGGCAACTTGGTCCCACTAATGTCCATTCTTGGGCGACTGGTTAGGTTAGGTATGGGTACAACTTTATATACTTTTTGAAATACACAATTTTTTTTAAATACAATACAAAATACAAAATTAATACTTTTTAAAACACTTTCAAACACTTAAACACCCTCTCAAACATACCGCTCTACTACACCCTTTCAAACACACACACTTAAACACACACTCTTTCAAACCTAATTGTTCACCCCTAATCTTTCACCCCCCAAATGTTTAAACACACAATCGTTCAAACCCTAATCGTTGACCCCCTAATTGTTGAAACACCAAATTGTTTAACCACTAATTGTTGAAACCCTAATCGTTCAACACCACCCACAACGATGAAACCCTAATTGTTCAACCCCACCAAAATTAATCAACGATAATGTTTGACGCCAAAATAACGGTAAGATCAAGATTAGATAATCTTACAAATATTAGAGCCTTGTTGAATGTAAAGAGAAGCAACTTGTTTCGAACAACTGTTTTTGGCCAGTGGTTAGATATCCCCCCCTATAGTCCTGATAACCATTTGTATGATTACTTTTATCAAAATGCGGTTAGTGTCCCTGAAATAATTGATTCTTGCCCTCCTCTTAGATTTAAGATAGGTGATAATGTTCTTGATTTTGGGCGTGAACAATTTTGTCTAGTAACCGGTTTTCGTTTAGGGCAAGTTGCCAAAGAAGAAACAGACATAGGGCGTATTGTACGTGGTATACCATATAGTCCATTCTTGGACCGGTTGTTTCCTAAACTGAAATCAACTAATAAGAAAAGAATAAAGGGTCAAGAACTTTTGACGTTGATGAATTCTGGTCCTGTGTGGGATTCTTTATTGGATGTAGATGCTGTTAGGGTTTGCTTGTTAGTGATTGCAACATGTGTATTCATAGGTAGAGAACCAAGGTTCTACATTCCTGATCATATGTTGAAAATGATAGAGGATTTGTCGGTGTGGAATGAATATCCATGGGGAGAGTACATGTGGGCGCATCTTTATAAAAGAACGGTGAATGTTGTTCTGAGGCATACCACCAACAAAGATTCTAAGAAGCCGGTTAAAAAATCTCTGAAAAAAATCCCCAAAAGAAAAATCTCCGAAAAAAGAAGAAACATACAATCTATATGGATTTGTATGGGCACTGAAGGTTAGATTTTATTTCAAACTTTAATTATATCAGCTTTTATTTAATAATTATGATGCTAGATATGTCGGTATTAGATTGTGTACCAACCTTAGGTTATTTCAGTAGATCAAGTCATATTTCAGTTTGTTGCAACATATTTAACTTGTTACACACCAACCATAGTCTAAGCTGAAAACATGACTTTGGTTAATAAAAAGTAGTAAATCAGTTTTTAAGGGAGTGTTTGGTTCAGGGTTTCAATCTGTGTTCTAGAGTGATTCATAGGGAGTGTTTGGTATCATATTATAAGCTTGTGGATCAGTATTGTGGGATATATCATGAAATTCCTTTGAAAATCAAAAAAACTGCTTCATAAGGGAGTGTTTGGTTCTGCTACTAATTTGATGTTCTTGCTATAGTTTTGTTGGTTCTTCTGCACCACTAGCTCATCTTGTTTTACTGTTTTGAATTTTAAGCCTATTTAGATATCTTGTGAGCTTTTGAGTCTTTAAGCATACATTGTATGGTTACACCATCAGTGTGCCTCAAGCTCATTTCCTAAGCTCTTGGATCCTTTGGAAACCCTGTAAAGTGGCATAAGGCATGTTTGGGGTATGAGTCAAGTTTGCATAAGGCATAAGGCATGTTTGGGGTATTGTTC
Source organism: Artemisia annua (assembly GCA_014162995.1). Classification (NCBI taxonomy): domain Eukaryota; kingdom Viridiplantae; phylum Streptophyta; class Magnoliopsida; order Asterales; family Asteraceae; genus Artemisia; species Artemisia annua. Next base: position 8,906 of record LBNU01013103.1, on the reverse strand, counting down.
CTAGGTCCTGTGGTATAGCTTATTGAGAGCTTGTGCATCATTTAAGCTCATGAAGCTCACTATTGAGCTTATTTACTTGCACAATGCTCATTTTTTAGTTGTAGGAGAGTTGTCATTGTAAACGTTTCCTCATTTCAGATGTTTAACAGATTGGTAAAATAAAAAACTCAAAAATCATCACTTTTACTATAGTGATAGCTTCTATTTAAGAAGTTTTAGCTTTTTAGCTTATTTTTAAAGTTTTTCATTAGCTTTTAACTGTGTTTTGTTTGTCGTAAAGTTGGTAGGGTACACTTGTTATTAGAACTGCTCATTCAGGGTTAATTTTTTTATTTATGTTTGCATTAGGATTGTAGTAGCTTATTAAGTCCAGTTTTTAGTTTATTGTTACTCTTTTAGGTTAATAACTTTATTTTTTCCGCGGAATGTGCTAGGTATCGCTTTTAAAAGTTGAACCGCCTACAAAATAACAAACAAGGTTAGAGCGCCATGATAATGCTTAAATTCAGCCTATATAGCAATCTTTGGGGTAACATACTCTGATCAAAGAGGATAAAGTGATGCTTTTTCTCAAAGCTTTTGATTGTTTGACCCATGATAATCACGTGGATCTTGAAGGTCTTTGCTAAAAAACTGCGAGCTGTTAGGAAGTTTCATATACCTAAAATGAAAAACGCACGTGGAAA
>LBNU01013102.1:16367-35031 GCA_014162995.1 Artemisia annua | reverse complement strand
TTGATTACCTCTGTGTTTAGCTGAGTCTTCTGGGCTACCATACCTGTTCCTCGCCTATTTAGCTGATGTCTTTAGATAAATAGGATAATCATAAGTAATCATTAAGGGTTTACTCGCCGATGTAAGGATCCAACGAGAAAGGAATAACTGCAAAACACTTCATATAGAACTAGCAATACAACAAGTGACAAGCTACTTAACTATCAGGACAGGCCTTCTTCTGCTTCTAATTATCTGTCTGTGTACGTGTTTGCTATTCTCGGATTTGTACTCATTAGTTTAATTTACTGTTTAATACAACCAATCTGTGCCAGTCTCTCAGGTTGAACCCCCCTTTCGTTAGATTAGACTGTAAAACTAACTTAGGATATTAAAATACTGATTAGGTTAACCAGATAATACGTTCCACTCTTAGTGATCGACACTCTACTTACCGTTATATTCATACTGACCGGGTACACTGCTCGTTAGGTGTGTGTTATTGATAAGTCGGCTAAATATAAATTTAAAACTTGAAGTAGCATAAATACTACTAGACCGCAACGACACATCGCGACCGCATCAAGTTTTTGGCGCCGCTGTCGTGGAGTGAATTGTTATTATCTGTTAATTTGATTAGTAATTTAATTAGATTTTTATTTTTATTAGGTTTTTAGATTCTAACCACTAATTTTGTTGTTTCTTAGTTAGATTGCATTAATTGTATAATTTGCATATTTTCTGTTTTTATTTTTATTTTCTGTAATTTTATTTTTATTTTTATNGTGAATTGTTATTATCTGTTAATTTGATTAGTAATTTAATTAGATTTTTATTTTTATTAGGTTTTTAGATTCTAACCACTAATTTTGTTGTTTCTTAGTTAGATTGCATTAATTGTATAATTTGCATATTTTCTGTTTTTATTTTTATTTTCTGTAATTTTATTTTTATTTTTATTTTTCTTTGTTTTCTGCATTAACTGTTGTCGTTGTATTGTGCTGATACAAACGATACGGCGCATCTGTTTTCTCAGATACGGCGTGTTGCGTTTTAATTTTTAAATACAACGTGTTTAATAATTCGAGTACGACGCATCTATCCCCTAGATATGGCGTATTCTATTTTTAAAAGAAATTTTTGAAACCCTAACGCCATGCGACGCATCTGTTTTAACAGATACGGCGTATTATATATTTAATTAAAAACAGTTTTCGAATTAATTAAACAGAAGCGACGCATCGATTTCTATCGATACGGTGCATTTACTGTATCAAAAATCTTGTATTTTAAAGCGTAATGAAAATACGGCGCATTAGCCTCTGCTTATGCGGCGCATTTAATTTTTATAAATATAATCGATTTTTGACATTTAATAAGATACATCGCATTCTAATTCAAAAGCGGCGTATCGATTTTCGGAATAAAAGTCTGATTTAATTTTAACGTATTAAGATACGACGTATCCTTTTTCCGGATACGGCGCATCACCTGCAAATATCAGCAACTTTTAATTTTTCGCATTCCGATTTCATTGCTAATTTCCTGATATTTTACTTTCTTGAACATATCCTACTGATGCTTTTGTGATGATTTCAGGTAGTGCATGACCAGAAGTTCAACAAAGAACTTAATTACACCTTACGAAGAACCTGAACAAGCTTTTCATTCGCTTAAAAAGCTTTTCAACACAACAAGCTTTGACCCTTCAAGTTCATTTGAGCTTGATTATTTTTCTGAGCAAGAAGAAGAGGAAGTAGAAACAGAAACAATGACGGGAGCAACAACCATGGAAGAATACATGAACAAAACCCGATCCGACTATAGTTCAGGGATTGCTAGACCAAAGTTTGACGNTGGGGTTTTAGAGGTTCTCGATAAGATGCCCAAAACGTAGATTTTTTCTTTTGTGAAAAAGCAAGCCTAAAACGAGTTTTTAATCCAAGATTCTTGTACAACTAACATTAAAATGATGAAATCTTAATGAAAGTTGCAAACTTGAACTTTTTAACAAAAATTATAAAATTTTCGATAAATAGTACAAGTTTGTACGAATCTTAAAAAACCCAAAAATTTTGAAACTTTGTTGTTTGTTTTGGTTTCTAACACAAGTTTGTAATCAAATATGTGATAAAAACACAAAAGAAGCAAGAAAGTTGGAAAATTTTTGAATCTAACGAGACTAAGAACAAGTTTTGGGGCGTAAAATCACAAAAAAAATAAACTACCCCTTCTTCTAGCGATTGATACCACTTGTTAGGTCACCATATTAGTAAACACAAGTATTCAAATGAGAGAAATGAGATGAGAAATAGACTTGGTTGATTAAGATCAATATGAAAGATGAAAGAACAAGAGTTTCCTTAAGATATGAAATTAACCAATAATATTAAAGAGTTACATAGTGTCCTATATATAGGAGAGGGATAGGGCAACACTCCCGTCCTTCCCTATCTTCTATGTCGTGGGCTTTCAAGGCCCATTGGACACTTATTTGACTCGTCTTATAACCATACGAGTATTAAGCTAAAACGTAAATAAAAGTGATAATACTAGCAACCTATTACATTTATTGAAATGACCGAGACTTGACTGAATAGTTGAAAACTATGATCCTAACAACAAGCTTTGACCTTTCAAGTTCGTTTGAGCTTGATTATTTTTCTGAGCAAGAAGAGGAGGAAGTAGAAACAAAAAAAATCACGGAAGCAACAACCATGGAAGAATACATGAACAAAACCCGATCATACTACAGTTCAGGGATTGCTAGACCAAAGTTTGACGAAAAGTGAAAGTTTGAGTTGAAGGGTCAGTTTCTCAAAGAATTAAGAGAAAATGCCTTCAGAAAATGAAGATGCTAATGAACATGTAGAAAAAGTCCTAGAGATTGCAGATTTATTTACTACAGAAGGAGTCTCTGTTGATCAACTTATGCTTCGGATCTTCCCAATTTCGCATAAATGAGCTGCTAATAAGTGGCTAAGAAATGAACCAGCAGGTTCAATCAAAACATGGGATGAACTGAAGAGCAAATTCCTCAAAAGATATTGTCCACCTGCTAAAACTGCTAAAAAGATGGAGGCTATCAACAACTTTAAGCAAGAGCCCGATGAAACTCTTTATCAGGCTTGGGAGCGTTTCAAAGACTTGTTGTTGAAATGTCCTCAACACTATCTAACCACAATGCAGGAAGTAATATTGTTTTATCAAGGATTGCACGTGCCTACTAGACAAATCTTGGATGCAAAGGGAGCTGTACCACAGATGAGTGCAGCAAATGCTAGAAAAGCCATCCAAGAAGCTGCTGATCATTCTCAAAAATGGCACGATGGAACCTCTACTAGATCTAAGAGCAGCACTAATTTTGACGGGTTTGCTGCTATACAAGCTCATTTGGACAAGATTAGTAGAGATATGAAGAAAAGAGATGAACAAGCATATGCTGCCCAAGTTGGAGGTGAAAAATGCCAAGGACCTCACTACACCAAGAATTTCCCAACAAAGAATGAAAGTGAAACCTTTGAAGAAGTATACTACACACAATTTGGTCAACCATTCCAACCTTCAGGAAAGTTTAGGGAAGTTGTTCCAGGATACTATCAAAAGTACAATGGAAATACCACATATCAAGAGAGAAGGCAAACTTTGGATGATACTATTAAGCAAATTATGGCTGATGCTCCTAAAAGACATGAAGAGAACACTGCTTTGATCAAAGAAATCCAAGCTTTAACTATATCATTAAGAGTGGGGGATGACAAATTGATCTATAATTGTGAAAATCCAACTAAAAGCATAATTAGAGGTGTTTATGTGCTAGGATTACATGAGAATTTGGACCACGATCTAGAAGCTAGGCTAATGGGAGAAACATTGATCCAAAACAATTTGACTAATCCCAATCATGAGAAATTTATTGATATTAACGCACCCACTAAATTTAGGCGTAATGTAATCAATGATTCTTACAATGAATTGTATGATTGTGGAAGTATTAACAAACGTAGGAGGGTTGTTAAAGAGACTAGTAATGACTTATTTATTGGGCTGCCATAACATCTTGAATATTTGTGCTTATATGATAATAAGAATTTCCCGTCTATCATTTTATCATCTCTGCCCGATGGGGACAGGACTTTGTTCATACAAATATTGAAAAGACATGGCGTGGAAATTAAGAACGGACAAGACATGCTCAATATTTCGGGATTGGTGATAAGGGAGCACGACGCTTTCGATTCTTTCAGTGATAGGTACTAGGAGCAGAACGTGAGTCTAACTTGAAGACTCTAGAAGAAAGACAAGTGCTAACTGGGAGACAACCTGAATTTTTATCTTATTTATCTGTTTGTTTCGAGTCTGTCAGACCTGCAGAAGATGCGGCGCATCTCAACCATAAGATGTGGCGTATCATCTGCACAGGTCATATCATATTTTATTTTTCTGCACTTTTATTTTTCGTTTAAAACATTCTGTCAGTTTATTTAATGCGGCGCAACCCTGTTTAAGGATGCGACGCATCTTTTATTCTGATTCATATTAATTCCAGGCTCGATACGGCGCATCTTCGTCCATAGGATGCGGCGTATCGACTGACCTGATGATTTTCAATTTTTGTTTTTAGGTTTTATTTTTACTAACTACTAATGTATTATGCAAGTTTGAACCTTCTTAACTCAGGTGTGTTAAAGTCTTGGTGGTATAATAGATTCCTGTACTTTCTGTGGAAACATCATTCATTGAGCCTAAATGTTTCTCATCAATGAGAAAGTAGATTTTGCTCGATAACGCATAATGGAAGATCATACCGAGCTAATCTCAAGGGAGTTTCTACGTTCTAATTATTTTATTTTCCAGTTTTTAACCTTTAATACAAAAAACGAGGACGTTGTTTAACTTAAGTGTGGGGATGGAGAATTAGAATGCTTACTTGTCCCAAACTTTTCATAATATGCTTAAAATGCGCTTAATTTATCAAAATTTAAAATTTTTTTAGCATGTTTTTGTTTAAGTCTAAATTACATAACCGCACACATAACCTTATTTTTCCAAAAATTAAAAACTTTAGTGTGCCGACTTGTAAACTTTAGAACTTGGCTTGTATACTATTCCAGACCACCATAATGAGTATTATCGATGTAATTGGAGTGACTTGTCTAACTTGGTAAATTTCTAGGATTACACCCAAAAAGCCTTTATATGTTATGTGATATTAACTAACTACATTGGTTAGTTAACCCCCGTATAAACCCTTTTATTTACTCTCACCTTTTTTTTTTTTTTTTTTTTTTTTTTTTTTTTTTTTTTTTTAAGGTAAATTTTATTCCACCAAAAAAATATAACACAGAAACCAACCCATGGCAACCATGAACAAACTCATGGGGCATAAGGTGGGCAAAGTACAAATCAACTACAAAATCTATACTAACAAGATTCTACTAGCCAAAAAATACCAAAAACCAAAACTAAGACCAGCAACAAAGGTCAACAAAGAGATCCAGCAGCAAGTCCATAACCATAAGGAGCAAATACCAAACTAGAAGCATAAGCTCTCAAACATATGCAAGCAAAGACAGCAGATTCAAGCCCAAAAACATCAACCAACAAATGCCCTGGAGTAGAAAGCCAAGTCAGGATTAATAAACAAACCACTTCAACCTGAGAAAAGGATGCAGAAGAAATCAGACAATCCAAGCAGGAAACCAAGTCATTTAATTACATCTTCTAGTTTGGTAATTGCCTCAAGGTCATAAAGGCCATCCACTTCATATCCAAACCCCAACTGATTTCTTCAAAAAGAGAGCATCCAGGAATCAAACTAAAGAGGTCCACCATAAAGATTCTGTTGCACAGCCACATACCAGTACTCAGACAGTTTCTTTTATCATTGCATAAAGTTACCAAGAACTTATGCAAACCAAAAATAGAAATAGACCCCATTATCATAGAGAGAAAAGATTGATCATATTCTGGTCACAGTTACCACTCCCTCTAAAAGGAAGGTTCAAAATCCTGGCAGCATTCTGAACATCTAAAGTGTGTTTCATAGTAAGACCCATAAGCTTGAATCTCACTGTTTCCACAATCTTAGAGTAAAGGAATTCAATGCTTCTACCATCATTACCAAATAATCTCAGATTCCTTTCTTGCCATATAAAATAGACCACTGCACCAAACAAAATTCTCTGAATCACACTCCAAATGGTGTTCTGTGTTGGTTTATTGACAATACCAGAAACTACTTCACCCCATATGTTAGATAGATCATGTAGCTTAGCAAAACCTTTAAGTCTTTCCCACAGTCTTTTAGAGAAAGGACAAGCAAAAAATAGGTGACTATGAGAATCTTTACATCCTTTACACAGAGGGCACTTCATATCTTGAACATTCAACCATTTAGATAATCTATCTTGAGTTTTCAGTTTACCTTTTAAAGCCATCCACAAGACAAAAGAATGTCTGGGAATGCATTGTGAGAACCACATATGCTTATACCAGATTACCTTATGAGCATTGTGTCTTATGTTTTTCCAGGCCTCATTGAAACTAAACATCTTCTCCTTTCCTTTTCTGTTAATCCATATGGCCTTGTCTTCAATATCAGCATTCAGGCTTGGTACAGGAATATTAACAACATCCTTAAACCTGCTATTCCACTCTCTAGGCCATCTCCATCCATTACCTCTAATCATATCAGGAACTTTCATATTTCTAACCATTTATTTGTGAATTTATATTGATTTTTGAAGCCTTTTTTTTCTATATATATTTTATTTTATTTTTTTTTCAGATGTGCATTGGCTGGAATCTGCTGCTGCCGTCGGCATTTTCGCCGGATTATGCACTAGCCCGTTGCCGGAAACATATATTTACTTTCAAATAATTTTGTAAAATTGGTTTTGATTATTGTTAGTGATTTTTTTATTAGTTATGTTGTATGTCTGTAAATTATGTTTGTATTTTTGTATATTTTGGTGTTTTGGAGACAAAAGTGGAGAAGACTTTTGTAGATCTTTCTAGTGAAGTGTTTGTTTAGAGTGGATGAATGATCGTATATCAAAGATGACAGGTGTGCCGTGTGTTTATATGTGGTGTAACGGGTTGGCTCATTAAATGCAAACTGTACGTTGGTAAACTGGTTTGGTGCAAATAACGGGGGTTTGTTGCATATAACGGAGCTACAGTTGTTTGTACAGTGGAGTTACGGTTGCTACAGTGGTTTGTACAGTGTTATTACGGGACGGTGCATGAGCAGTAGCAGAAAATGTATTATTTAGCTACCAAATGAGATGTTTACATGTGTCCCACTAACTAATGGTAGCCAATAGGAAATAGACAAAAAAATGCACTTTTTCAATTGTTTTTTTTCCTCATGAACGAACTATTGGGCACCAATCATCCTCCCCTCTTTTAGTATATATATATATATAATATACATGTATTTATATAGCTGACATTTACGACAAACAAGTGTTACTAAACCTGACTTGTTAGTAGGGGTGTCAATTCTCGACACGACACTGTAAACAACATGAATCCGACACGAAGTTAAATAAGTTTGGGTTGAGGATAAACATGTTTGGGTCAAAAACAGGTCAACCCGTCTAACCCGTTTAATAAACGGGTCGTGTTTGGGTTGAGCCAGTGTTAAACAGGTCAACACGTAAACCCGTTTAAGTATATAAGTCTTCAAAAATAAAATATATAACTTGGTTTTAATGTTGGATATTGATTAAATGTATTTTCCTATGTACGACTATAACTCAGATTTTATTGAAATTGACGCTTATAACTCGGATATCATTGAAATTGTCGTATCATATTTGTATATTATTTTTATCATATTCAAGATCCTTATATCATTTTTGCATTTAAATTAGTTAAATAAACAAACCACCAAGCTAATTCAATTCACTGCTTGATCTATTTACTTAAACAGGTTAAACGGGTCACAAACGGGTTACGCGTGTTATGCAGGTCTGGGTTATGGTTGAGCTTCTTGACACGATTAATAAATGGGTCGTGTTTGAGCAGAGGTTATCTCAACCCGCCAACCTGCGAACCCGAATAGGTCAACACGAATACGACTCGATTGCCACCCCTACTTGTTAGTGTCACAAATTAAAAAAGGTGTGGTTACTATATATAGATTTTCACACTTTCGGTGTCACTAAATATAAATAGGTATGCAGCAACATCTCATTTAGTTACTCTTGGTGTAAGACTACTCCCAACCCTGACACAATTTCACCTTGCACTTCAGCGTTACATCAACTTTATCTCTCCTTCATCATCCTCTCAATATATTTTTTTATTTATTAAAATACCTTACTAAATATCTCTCATACACTTACAAACTAAAAAACAAATAATAAAAATACCCGCTATGCACGGTAACCGAAATGTAAAACTTTCAACTTTCATCTCTTCTTTTTGCTTTGCCACCGTGACACAAAAGTCACCCAACCATCCTTGCTGCATGACTCAAGCTTGCCAATCACTCACTCCCTCCCGTTGGCAGCCTAATAGAAACACATTAATAAATTGTTTGTTTAATGGGTTTTAATTTAAAGATATGAATATGAAACTTTAAATAGTAGACACAATTTTAACCTAACAAGAGTGGGGTGTACAAAACCCATACATATTGTGATACTAATGGTGATTCCCTTTACAAATCAACCATAAAAGTTTAACGACAACTTGTTTCTTTTACTGACATGTAACCTTTGATTTTGGTAACTTTTAGTGACAGTATTTTAATGTGTCGCTAAACCACAATTTTCTTGTAGTGAAATTCAAGATTGTCTTCTAAAAGGCGTTTAAAAATGCATCAAATTCATAATTGAAATGTCTTCAGAATCATAAAAGTTGTAATTAATTATTTTTACAACTATACATGTATCGCATTATTGAGATTGCTAGTTATTTATAATGATTAAAGTGTAGGACTGTCGGCACTCTAGGACTAGAAAATATTTATATATCGGAGGTAAAATGTGCAAATCAATTTCATTATCAATATATATGTATCATGAATTTTGTAACTTATTAAAGAGAAATTTCTAAAAGTAGTCTTTTTTTGGTTTTTGTTTTCACTTTCTAGTAAAATGAAAGTTTTCAAATTTAATCTTGTGTGATCGCTATACCGCGCGACCCCATACAAGTCGTGACAAGTGTTCAAAATTATGTGGGGTGTTTTTTGCTAAACCGAAGTGACAATTTTGTCTTATTAGACAAGTGGGTTCCTAATTTTCTTTTTTCACTTTTGAAAAGTGTGTTTTGTCTTAGACTAGTGGGCAAGGAGGTGGTGGCTTCACCTGACACCTCAGCACCACTTCAACTTTCTCTCTCCTCTCACTTCCCTTCACCACCCTTCACCAATTAGTAGTCAAGGTTACCTCCAACTTCACCTTTTATTAAATACACACTTTATACAAATATACCCTACTAAATACCCCACACACACTCACACACAAAATATAAAACAATATAAATGGGCCCTATTCTTTCTTTTTCATTTGGTTAACAGATCACCAATTGTTGTTTTGGTTTTTGTGCTCCCGCGTGAATAGACAAGAGGGCAAGGAGGATCACCAATGACATGGCAAAATGGTGGTGCCTTCACCTATCCTTGCCTAGTAGCCTTATTAGAAAAGTGGGTCCTACGTTTGAACATCTTTTTGCCTAGATCGACAGCTGAAAAATTTGCTCGACCGATGGCGAGAAATCTTTTTTATGCGACTGACAGCACAATTTTTTGTGTGACTTACGACTGAAAGCAATTTATCTACTCGACCTGTATTTTTGTTCTAGGTTAGCGCGTAATTACTTTTGTAATTACACAAGTTTCTATGACAAATTTTAACCACTCGACTCTAAACTCCCTAATAATATCAAATAAGAACATATTTTTGTTATCAATATTCCACTATTATTGCTCGTTTTTATAATGTTTGGTGTTTTTTTTTTCAAATTATTTTTATTAATGATATTTGGTACTGAGTTGTTATTAAATTAGATTTGAGTATTAATCTGGAGTTATGCAGCAACTGTTACAGAAACGATTGGAAAAGGACGAAAAGGAAGCCAAAATGAAAAAATGCCATACAGTCAGAGCATGCTCGGACTCCATATACAACTCTATAAGTATACATCGTATACATACTAGTACCTGGTGAATTTTTCTAAGTATTGAAGAGTATAAGATGTATACTAGTTTCCACGTATACGTCGTATACACCTGAAGACCTTGTGACGAAGATAGTGCACAACAGGTACGTATACTCACTTATGTGTGTACACCAGATACACATATGGGCTCGTGCTTTTCCACCGTAGCGAGTCTTCATAGAGCTATTGTTAGAGCTTAAGGACCCGAACCAGGGTGATGTAGCCATGACCAGGATGAAGCTTGGGTGAATTGCAGCTGGAGCTCTTGATGGCACGTTCAAGCGAGTTTATGAATGAATGAAATCAGTTGAAGGAGCCTATGCAAACTGGGTTAAAAGTGGTAGATAGCCTGGTTCCTATAGGCCGTGGTCAACGAGAACTTATAATCGGGGACCAACCCCTTGACAGTAGTGGGTTGTGGCCAGCTCAACATGCTGTCAATCTTGCTCCCTTCACGAAGAAGAGATGAATTCCATTCAGGCGGGTAATTTGAAGGGTCTTTACACTATCTAATGGTATCAGTTTGATTAGTAAGAGAGGTTTGTCTTCTGTCTCCATAATAAATGGTCCATTTATTGATGGGCGAACGACGGGGAATGGCTGGCTTTACTACTACCTCGTCCATTGAGTATAAGAGAGCAAATGATGGCTAGATTCTCATAGCGAGGCGCTTCGAGTTAGCAAAGCGCTGTAGTAGGGCCGAAGCCTGACTAAGAAGGGCTATAATGCTGAGCCAAGGACGCTCCGCCTTATTTATAGAAGCCCCTAGATGCTGTCGGAGTAAAGGATCGTCAACAAGGGCGTTCTAGTGCGTTGTAGCTAAAATATCGAATTGTACACACAATTTTGGCACGTTTTCATAACCCTTGAAGACTAGGACGACTTTGAGAGCTTCCACAACTATTCCAAGCAGCAAAACATCATAGGATTGAAGACTTAATTCATCATAAACATTTATTTACATCGGTTTGATTGTTATCATACGTTTAGACTATGTTTAATCTTTCGAACTTGATTATCGTCTGTTTATCTTGCTTTATAGAAGGCTAAGCACTTATGTGCTTGCCTTGTTATGAATCTTTCTTATTAATAACATGAATGTTTATGTTTAATTATCTTTGTTTTGAATAATTTATATGCATGTTATAGACTTACGCCCTTAAGTTCGCCATGGCTATGTGTTGAGAGTAATTTAGTAGTAAGTTAAATAATGAAAATTTAAAGTACTTGAATCACTAATATATTAACCGACATCCCTTAGTGGTTAGGATATTATTCATTGACCTAAGGATTAAAAGCGGTAGACGATAGGGTTCAAGATTTAATGAATGGTAAACTGGCAACTTATTTAATAATCAAGTGTGTGGCGAACACATAAAAACAAGGTCATTTAGGTTAGTTGAGAAACTTATTGCTTTGATCATAATTAGATATCACCCCTGTCCGACGGGATAGATAGTTATACGATGAAGTGTGCAGGGACTAACGACACGAATTAGACTTACACTATAAACGACTCGCCAAGGCATTGCTATTTGAACATTGTACGAACATTTCATGTCATTGATAGGTTGGAGGAGTGGCTAGGCAAGCTTATCTTATTGATTTTCTCTCTTTCTCATTTACTTGTCATTTAATTTCTTATTTACTATTTTCATAATTGTTTGGATTTAAAACACAGTTGTCGTTATTTAGTTTGCTTTTCAACATTGTTATTTCCTTCGCTCCAGCGAACGACCCGGTCTTATCGAGTCTATAATATACGGAATTTGGTACACTGCCCTAGAGTGCTGCTAAGTCTTTTTATATTCGGTTTAATAAATATTAAAGGAGATCTTACACATAAAGTTTTTGGCACCGCGGTTGTTTGAAATTTTTTGTGCTTATGTTTAATTCGTGTGTTTGGTAATCTATTTTGCTGATATACGGTGTATACTTTATCCATAGTATACGGGGTATAGACATTGTTGTCTATACGTCAATTACAAGTTCTATTAGCCATTTTATTTTCTTTATTTTTTTGTTTTGTTCTTTGTTTTCGTATTTTCTTTTTTATTAGTTATTGTACGACTCTATTGGTCGTGTTTTAGATAACAAGCAAGAAATGGCTAAACTACAACATGACAATGGAAGAGTACATGGCGAGGACGAGTGGTGAGAGCTAGGATTGAAGCGGACACCATGTTCGAAATCAAAGTTCAATTTCTGAAGGAGCTGAGGGACATTCCCTTCTTTGGTGGTGAACTGGTGATGATGAAGATGATAATGAGCATATCGATAAGGTGCTGGAAATTGCTGACATGTTCCATATACCTAAGGTGACTCCAGATCAAGTAATGTTGAGGATCTACCCCAAGAAACTTATAAGAGCGGCGAAGAGGTGGATCAAGAGTGAACCTATGGGTGCTATCACCACATGAGTTGCTATGAAGAGCAACTTTCTTGCTAAATATAGCTCTCCATCAAAGATTGCTAGGCAAATCGAGGAAATTCACAATTGCAAACAAGAAGTTGATGAAACTGTCTATAAGGCATGGGAAAGGTATACAAGTTTATTTTTTAAATGTCCTAACGTGATTTGAAAGATACGCATGTAGTAGTTGTCTTATATAAGGGTTTAGACGTNTGAGATATAGGATTCAGCCCTAGCGGGGATTCATCCGTAATTTTCTCAGAGAAAGATGATTTGGCTTTTGACATTGCCTGCGCGCTTGTTTTTTATAATGTTATAGAAAGCCCAGTTCTGCATTGTTATGTATACTCAGATATTCTTGTTATTACAGAAAGAATGGTCTACGCTCCATAAAAATCGTCTTAACTTTGCATATCAAGTGCATATCTTCATTAGACGGTCGGCTTTGAGCTTCATTTCAAATTAGTGAATAAGTTAACTCCTTGTGCCAAGTGAATATATTCTATCACTATTTCACATTCCATAACCTGTATGTAGATGAACACTTTTTCATATATACTATGTTTAGTATGCTTCTAAACTAGCTTGGCGAATTTGTGAGTGTTTTGAGTTGGATTTGTGATGGCAAGATCGAAGGCCCTCAAATAATGTATGTTTCTCTTGGCATAGTTCTAGACCTTCCTTACGTAAGGTGGTCCAAAATTTGGGAAGATCATCGTATTTGATGGCTTTCTTCATGTTAACATTGATAGTCTCCATCTTCATGTAGATAATAGCTCCCTCACCTAGGATCTGTTAGACCGTTATGTGATGTGCGTATTGGCTACGTTTCTAAGTCTGTTTTTTATGTATATTAAAAGTGACAATTCTCGTATATTTCATTGCTGGTATTTTCAATCTACTTTTATATATAAAATGTTATCAATTCGGACGTGTATACCTTTCCCATGCGGGTACGTAGGACAGTTTGGTCTGAACTACTTGTCTTTGAACTAATTAAGAGGGGTCATTTTCCTTATGTCTTAGCTAATGGTTTCATTTGATTGGTAAACTGATGAATCGGGGTATAATTTATGCTGGTTGTGACGGCAATGAACGTTTTGGATTTGAGCAACTAACTTCTGTGTGATCTCAGGTATCCCATTAGGGATTTGTTTGATGATCACTCACCTCTTTCTGCCGTGTCTATTAAGGTCTGTATTGGTGGTGGGTTTTAGGGATCTTCATCTTATTTCTTAAATCGCCAATACTGGATAGTATCAACCATTATGTTATTTATGAACTTGTTCACATAGTTTTTAGATGAAAACAAACTGCCATATGAATATTTTCCCCTGACCACTGTGGTTAAATTCGAGATAGGTGCATACATTACTTTATTCGGTTTAGCATCTGTGCATATTAGTATATGTCATTACTTCCTCATTACTAATCGCTATTGAAGTTTGATTAGACTGATAATGTTCCCCATCATGTTCCTGTCGTAATACTATGGTATGACTGTAACCTGCTATATCAACGAGAGTATGCCGAGTAACAATTGGTGTTCGTATTTCTCTTTCTTCCTTCTATGTTGAGCATGAAGAGCTAATGTAAAAGTTCAATTCTTCTACCAAAATTGCAATGAACAACCAAGCAGCTTCCATAAAGAATCTGGAGAATCTGGTAACTCGGATACCTCAAGTGGTTAAAAAGAGGCTTGATGGAGCTTCTACCAGCAATCTTGGTAAAGTGCATGTAAATGCTATCAAATCAATGTTTGACTTGGTTTAGGATACACCATATAATACTCTTTTAAATGCTACTATGATGACATCAAATAAGTACATATTATTGTCATCATTTATCCTATTTATTTGAGTTGTTTTATTACATTATCTATGAGAATCGATACTTAATTGTTTACTTTAGTAATTCTCAGGTAAAAACAAGCAATTGGTGAAACTTGGCGATTGATGCGTGGTTTTGCGACCTACGCAGTAGGTTTTACCTCTCAAGGGATCTTGAGAAGCTTGCAATCCCCACCAGGCAGTTACCTGACCGATGTAGTATAGTGTAGTGGCAAGTACCAGGGGATTGATCGTTCTCTCGGGGAATAGTGTCGTTAGGATTGAAAACTACTCTAATTAGGTCTAAGGGTGAGGGATGATTCTTTTTGTATTTTTTATGTTTTATGGAAAGCAAGTAAAAATCTCGGGTATTTGGAAGAGTGGGTGGAATTAGTTGCTAGTCAACTAACCCAAATATCTACTAATGCAATTAAAATAAAATAACAAGAAAATAAAAGGTTGTGAAACTAATACGGAAAAAAATGTGTTTACTTAGATTTCATTACTCCCTAGCTATCTTTTACCGGTTAATTGGTTTGTTACAATTGTGTGGATGATGGGTTGTATTCCTTAATACCATTCGTAGGGCCGTGTACGACCTTCCCTAACTCTATTAGCGCAAACTTCATTCTATAGTGACACGTTTAATATCCAAACTATGAAATCACTAGTAATTACTCATGCACTAAATACAACCAAATAATCGTAGTACACATCCAGTTCATGTTTCTTAAGACGTTCAAGGAAGTTACCAATTGGAAGTTAGCCAGTTTTCTTAAGCCTAACATCGACATCACCCACCCACAACAATCAATGACAACCAACAACAAGTAATCAATAGCTAGGTTTCATTATATCTAAGCAAACACAAGATAAACCTAGCCTAGCATGTTAATTGAAAGACAAGCATAAGATATAATCACACAACACATAGACATATTGAATGATTTGATGGAAGACTTATCTTTAATTAATCATGGATGAATCAAGGGTGAAAAGCCCTTGAAAAAGGCAGAAAAATCGACATAAGGTTTATCCCTAAAGTTCTCCCAAAAGTTACACACTTTAATGAAGAAAAATCCTAAAATATATATAGAAAATACTTTCTGACGGCGTCAGGTTTAATTCCTGACGCCGTCAACTCGCCGTGTCTAGGGTTGTCGGATAAAAAACCTCCTCCACTAGGCGTAATCACCTAAGATAAACTATCAAATGGGGCTTTTCAAAGGTTGTAACGTTAGGTGTAGGGATATGATAAACACCGTTTGTTGGAATAAAGGATATTTTTAGTGGTGGCAAGTTAACTATCTTGATCAAATACATGCACAATGTGGCGTTGCTAAGCCAAGACTCGACTCAACTTAAGCTAAAGAGAAAATAACAAAAACATAAATAAACATAAAATGAAACGGGATGGTAGTCCGTATGTTTTTTTCTCTTCTTTTTTTTCCAATTTTTTTTCCTTTTTTCTTGTTTTTTCGATTTTTTTATTTTTTTTGCATACACTCTTGCCCTACCATCCAAAATAATACATCATAGGGGCCTCGGTTCTCACCTTACACTTGAACTTTTACATATTTTAGAATTAACTATTCTAATGACTCGAATTAAGATAATCAAAAAACTTGGAGTACTTTAAAATATTAACGCACATATGGGGGTAATAATTGATGTTCTTCCCCATTACTCCATTACATTAGTACTTTACCCATGAGTCCCAATTGTCCCAAAACAATATGTACAAGATATGACTCGACTTAGCAACCATGTAATCAATAAGACAATTAACTAAGGGTTAAAACAAATGTTGTCACAATAATGCACTAAAGATGAGTGCATACAAGGTAGGCTAAGGCGATTTGGGTGTACATTTGGGGTGGATTGTAAACAAATTGTTCTTTTAAGTAAAATGCTTAAAGTTAGAAATGAAAAGATAGGCTCTTAGGGGTGTACTAGGGGTATCGTGTACTAAAAATGAGTACAACGGTAAGGGTGTGGGAAAATTATTTGACCAATGAAGCCAATGTAATTACAATAATACAGGTGTAAAACAAGGGGTTATCCTAATGCCTCTTATCATGTAGTAGATCTAACTACACGAACGTAGTCTCACTTGTGGATTTGGGATGGTCACTAACGCAAGTTCTAGAATCTAAATACTACAGGTACACAAACAAGCATACTAAATAAACTTAGTAGATCGCTAGCGCGAGTCCTTGACGCTTCAACTAACGGATGGTCACTACTGCACTTCTTGGATCGCTGGCGGGTTATTTGCATAACAGATGGTCACCAAGTCATACACTAGATTGCTAGCGCGTTAGTCAATTAATCTAACACTCGGATGATCACTACCTTATTCATAAATTTTGAGTGGTACGGTTTTTGTGCTAGTAATAAAATTCCCTATCCATGAGACGCTTATTATGCCTAAAGTTTCACTCCTATATGTTGTAAACAATTTTAAATTTGGCGCTAAAATTGCCCTAACAAATATTTCTCTCAGTTTTATTACACATCTACCATTAAAACAAACAAAAATCAAGCGTAATTGCATTTTCTAAGGTGTCTTCATTTACCCCCTTACACTTAAACCGAACATTGTCCCCAATGTTCACTAAAAAGATGTAAACGTAAAGAAAATGAAAGAATGAAACAAATACTCCCCTGATTCGTTTGGTGTGGATAGTGTGGTAACATGGTTAGATCTTCTTCCAAGATGATGTAATATCGTCAATATTAAAGCAGCGCCAAAAGCTTGATTCCATCTCATCTTCTTTTCCAATATAACCTGTTAAACCTGAGAAAACAATCTAGGCAAACCTTGCGTAAAATCAGCGGTAAATCTATATAAGGATATAATGCTTGTGGAATGAATGTTTGCAGATTCTTGGAGTTAAAGATGCAGTAAATTACATAATCCCGGCAGAAAAACTAAATTTTAAGAATTTTTCTGGGATTAGTACCTGACGCCGTAAGGTTGTAAAGCCTGACACCTTCTATACAAATCTGACAGAATTTTTAGGTTTAGTTTCCGGAAAATTTCTGGAAAAACAAATACCTTAATTCCAGTAATCCTGCAAAATTTCATTATGACTCGATACAAGCATTTGACTCAAACAAATACTAATATATATGTTCATTTTATATTATTACGATTCATGTTCAATTCGTTCTTATAAACAAGTTTAGATTTCCCTTACACTTATCTTTTGCAAAATACCTTTATATGTAGTTAAGACGAAGTTAAAAACAAAATAAAGCATTTTCACAATGTAATTTGAGACATGAATCATAAATAATAATAAAAATAAAACATACATACGGAAACAAATAAAATCAAATAAACAAACAAAAAAAACAAATAAATCTTGGGTTGCCTCCCAAGAAGCGCTTTTCTTTATTAAAGAGTCTTGTAGCTAGACTCAATGTCACTCTACCCTACGTAGGTGAGTTCCTCATCGAGGACATCTTTAGGGTTGATTTTGATTTGAAGTTTCTTATTGGTGCGCTCGGTGAGATATGTCCTCTCGAACTTCTCTCCATCCGGATCATATAATGTCATCTTTATGTGCCATGATCCATCTCCTTCCTTAGGTGGCTTTTTCCAATCCCATTTATGTTCATCACCTTCGCTTTTCCACTTGTTCATTCCTAGGTTAATTGACAAAACTCCTAGGNTTATTCATTCCTAGGTTAATTGGCAAAACTCCTAGGAAGTCAATCATTTTTCTAAAAACTAGAGGATCTTCAAATGGGTCCAATTCAGTGTCCCTAGCCAAGAGTTGCTCTATCGTCTGTGTTCGGTTTACAAACTCTTCTTCTAGGTAGAATGGGCGTTGGGGTCCTATGAAGTCTCTATTCACCCATGGTCCGTATCTAGAGGGTCTCCTGTTAACATATGCCCAATGAGGCATTGGTTCCTCATAGGTGTCATAGGCGTGCTTCTTAACATCATATACCGACCAAGTTTCTCCTTCTCCTACCGCTATTTTAGATCCCTTACAATCAATCATAGCACTTGCGGTGGCTAGAAATCCTCTTCCTATCAACAAAGGGCATGTAGGGTCGCTAACCATATCAAGGACGTGAAAATCGGCTAAAATATTTAATTTTCCTATGTGTACTAAAACGTCCTTTACTACTCCAACCGGGTATGCTACACTTCCATCCACCAAGCCTATTACTACTTCAGTTTCTTCTAGCTTTCCTAGTTTGAGGGAGGTGTAACGAGGTAGTGGAAGTAAGTTAAGGCTTGATCCAAGATCGG
>LBNU01013102.1:2085-12550 GCA_014162995.1 Artemisia annua | reverse complement strand
TCTTTTGTGATTTTCTCCTCAAAAGTACCTAAAATGAGAAAAGAAACGACTTTGGGTGAAATCCGATCAAATAATATACGAATTAGGACTCAAACTGACCCCTAAAAACGTAACATTTTTTGTCTCATCAGAGATGAAACCGAAGAGATGGCCTTAACGTTTAGTTTCGGGTTCTTGACTGTGTCACTTGGGAGGGCTCCCAATTCTCGGTCATTGAGAACTTTCAACAAGGTGTCAATCTTATTGGTTATCTCGCTTTGTCTTTATTTGAAATCGGATTCAAACTTGGTTATACGAGCGTCTTGAGATGCCATAAATTTAGACATCAATCCTTCAAAATTATTGGTACTACCATAGTTATTGGAAGGATTGTTGTTGAAAGTACGGTTTGAGGATGAACCGTTTTGAAAATGATTATGTGGATTGGAAGAATTGTTTTGGGGCATGTTTTGGTTTTGTTTCCACCTAAAGTTTGGGTGATTTCTCCAAGAGGGGTTGTTAGAATCACCGTAAGGGTTTGGCTCGGGTTTGAAAGCGTACCACTTTTCTCCCGCTCTGTCGGTACGCGAGGATGCGTAGTCTGCAAAAGCTTGTTTGGGGATTTCCATGCAATTACGAGTGTCGTGGGACCACTACAATACTCACATGAAGAAATGATTTTGTTCACTTGGCTTGAAGGTTTAGGAGCATAGTAGGATTTCATGATAAACTTGACTTGGTCCTCAAGTTCCACGATCCTACGATCAGAAGTGCTTGAATTATTCGAAGGAAAAGATATTGCCTTTACCGTTTTGTTCAAATCACGGGGGTCATTCCAACTTTCGTTGTCATAGAGAGCAAGATCTTCTATGAGTTCCCATGATTGTTCCGCACTTAGATCACGTAGCTTGCCACCGGCCGCCTGGTCAATGGTTTGCCTCGTGGGGATATTGATATGGTCATAGAAGATTTGGACTTGGAGNGGAAAAGATATTGCCTTTACCGTTTTGTTCAAATCACGGGGGTCATTCCAACTTTCGTTGTCATAGAGAGCAAGATCTTCTATGAGTTCCCATGATTGTTCCGCACTTAGATCACGTAGCTTGCCACCGGCCGCCTGGTCAATGGTTTGCCTCGTGGGGATATTGATATGGTCATAGAAGATTTGGACTTGGAGCCAAAGATCTATGCCATGGTGAGGGACTTTTTGGAGTAAGTCCTTGAATCGAGTCCATGCCTCGTAGAGGGTTTCGCCTTGACTTTGTTAGAACATCAAGATTTCATTCCTTAGCTTGGTGGTTCTCCCTGCTGGGAAAAATTGAGCAAGGAAGCGAGTGGTGAGATCATCCTAAGAGGTGATGGATCCTGCAGGTAGACGTTCTAGCCATTGACTATCTTGGTCTTGCAGAGAGAATTGGAAGAGACACAATCGGGTCGTCTCTCGAGTGGCAACATCTAGGTCTATGGAATCTACGATCTTAAGAAAGTCCTTGAGATATTGATTTGGATCTTCGGAACGAAGTCCATGGAATGCGCATCTGCTTTGCACCAACCGGATGGTGTCGGATAGCAAGGGAGACACATTGGCTCCTTGAGTGAACTCAATGGTGTTTCGATAGCCTTGGTGGCTAGGACGGGAGTACTCTCCTAATGTATGGGCTCTAGGAGGTGGGTTTGGTTGCGGTGGGTTGTTGGGATCAAGGATATTACCACCTTCCATGATGTCGGATGGTAATGGTTACGAAAAAAGAAACGAAGAAAAAGATAGACTAAAGAAAACCTAGAAAAAAAAAAAAAAACTCACTAGAATGGAATCTAATGAGTAGACCTAAGTAAAAATAAAATTCAACCTAAACAATAACTATTCCCCGGCAGCGGCGCCAAAAACTTGATGCGTGGTTTTGCGTCCTACACAGTAGGTTTTACCTCTCAAGGGATCTTGAGAAGCTTGCAATCCCCACCAGGCATTGTAACTGACCGATGTAGTATAGTGTAGTGGCAAGTACCGGGGGATTGATCGTTCTCTCGGGGAATAGTGTCGTTAGGATTGAAAACTACTCTAATTAGGTCTAAGGGTGAGGGATGATTCTTTTTGTATTTTTTATGTTTTATGGAAAGCAAGTAAAAATCTCGGGTATTTGGAAGAGTGGGCGGAATTAGTTGCTAGTCAACTAACCCAAATATCTACTAATGCAATTAAAATAAAATAATAAGAAAATAAAAGGCTGTGAAACTAATATGGAGAAAAGTGTGTTTACTTAGATTTCATTACTCCCTAGCTTTCTTTTACCGGTTAATTGGTTTGTTAGAATTGTGTGGATGACGGGTTGTATTCCTTAATACCATTCGTAGGGTCGTGTACGATCTTCCCTAACTCTATAAGCGCAAACTTCATTCTATAGTGATACGTTTAGTATCCAAACTATGAAATCACTAGTAATTACTCATGCATTAAATACAACCAAATAATCATAGTACACATCCGATTCATGTTTCTTAAGACGTTCAAGCAAGTTACCAATTGGAAGTTAGCCAATTTTCTTAAGCCTAACATCAACATCACCAACCCACAACAATCAATAACAAACCAACAACAAGTAATCAATAGCTAGGTTTCATTAGATTTAAGCAAACACAAGAGAAACCTAGCCTAGCATGTTAATTGAAAGACAAGCATAAGATATAATCACACAACACATAGACATATTGAATGATTTAATGGAAGACTTATCTTTAATTAATCGTGGATGAATCAAGGGTGAAAAGCCCTTGAAAAAGGCACAAAATTCGACCTACAGTTTATCCCTAAAGTTCTCCCAAAAGTTACACACTTTAATGAAGAAAAATCCTAAAATATATATAGAAAATACATTCTAACGGCGTCAGGTTATAATTCCTGACGCCGTCAACTCGCCATGTCTAGGGTTGTCGGATCACCTAGATCTACTTCTGACGCCGTCAGCCTTTAAAACCTTCTGGGCCGTCTCTCTTTAACTTAACACCTGACGGCCTAGGTCTTGTAACACCTGACGCCGTCAGGTGCAAACTTGTAGAATCCTTGCTTGGTCGTCTAGAAGAGTCTGAATCCACCTCTTCTATCTTTAGGTGACGGCATCATTATCCAAAGCCTGACGCCGTCAGGTAGGAATTCCAGCTTGATTTGAGACTTTGTCGTTTTCTTCACTTTTATGCTCCAAAAACGTCCAAAATGCAATGTTTTCCAGAATTCCTCTTGAAAGTACCTAAAATGACAAAAGGAACGATTTAAGGCAATATTTGATCACAAAATAACGATTTAGGGATTAAATGACCCCCTAAAAGCATAACACTTTTCGCCTCATCAGTGATTTTGGACGAATTATGGAGCAAAACAAGCAAGATGTCAAAAGTCTACTGAAATCCAGAAGATGCGCCGTATCTCTATCAACAGATACGCCGCAATATCTTACTTAGATGAATTCGAAGATAATTGCCTGACTTTGAAGAATACACCGCATGGAATTTTATCATGCACTGCTTATGAAACTTTGGTCACCGAAGAAGATCAACCTCGTTCTACTCCAGATACGCCGCATTACACTTCTGACATACGGCGTATCACTATCAAGACTTCACCAGAAATAATCCAAGACACTGAAGGATATGCGCTGCATAAAGATTCTAGTTACGCCGCATGTAAAGACTGTGTACGAATATTCCAGAATAAATTAATCTTGGACCCCATGCGAAGTTAGGTCAATGCGCCGCATCTACTTACTCGATGCGCCGCATCGAACCCTCAAACAGAAACTATAAATACCCCAAGACCTAGACGAATTTTGTGTGCACCATAACTCTAAGGAGACGAACTCAGTCAAAGAAGCATCACAAGACACACCCAAATCGAAGATATTAGTGCTGTAAGAAGGTCCTGCATGTATTTAATTCATTAAGTAGTTATGTTTTATTGTAATAGTACACTTTAATTCATCGGGATAGATGGGCTCAAATCGGCCACCAGACCGGACCCCTTAATATTGCTTTCCCATCAATTAAAGTCTATATGGTGATGTCTTTGGTGAATTATATTAGTGCTTTGATTACCTCTGTGTTTAGCTGAGTCTTCTGGGCTACCATACCTGTTCCTCGCCTATTTAGCTGATGTCTTTAGATAAATAGGATAATCATAAGTAATCATTAAGGGTTTACTCGCCGATGTAAGGATCCAACGAGAAAGGAATAACTGCAAAACACTTCATATAGAACTAGCAATACAACAAGTGACAAGCTACTTAACTATCAGGACAGGCCTTCTTCTGCTTCTAATTATCTATCTATGTACGTGTTTGCTATTTGCTGATTTGTACTCATTAGTTTAATTTACTGTTTAATACAACCAATCTGTGCCAGTCTCTCAGGTTGAACCCCCCCTTTCGTTAGATTAGACTGTAAAACTAACTTAGGATATTAAAATACTGATTAGGTTAACCAGATAATACATTCCACTGTTACTGATCGACACTCTACTTACCATTATATTCATACTAACTGGGTACACTGCTCGTTAGGTGTGTGTGTTATTGATAAGTCGGCTAAATATAAATTTAAAACTTGAAGTAGCATAAATACTACTAGACCGCAACGACACATCGCGACCGCATCAAGTTTTTGGCGCCGCTGCCGTGGAGTGAATTGTTATTATCTGTTAATTTGATTAGTAATTTAATTAGATTTTTCTTTTTATTAGGTTTTTAGATTCTAACCACTAATTTTGTTGTTTATTAGTTAGATTGCATNTAAATTTAAAACTTGAAGTAGCATAAATACTACTAGACCGCAACGACACATCGCGACCGCATCAAGTTTTTGGCGCCGCTGCCGTGGAGTGAATTGTTATTATCTGTTAATTTGATTAGTAATTTAATTAGATTTTTCTTTTTATTAGGTTTTTAGATTCTAACCACTAATTTTGTTGTTTATTAGTTAGATTGCATTAATTGTATAATTTGCATATTTTCTGTTTTTATTTTTATTTCCTGTAATTTTATTTTTATTTTTATTTTTCTTTGTTTTCTGCATTAACTGCTGTCGTTAGATTGTGCTGATACAAACGATACGGCGCATCTGTTTTCTCAGATACGGCGTGTTGCGTTTTAATTTTTAAATACAACGTGTTTAATAATTCGAGTACGACGCATCTATCCCCTAGATATGGCGTATTCTATTTTTAAAAGAAATTTTTTAAACTCTAACGCCATGCGACGCATCTGTTTTCACAGATACGGCGTATTATATATTTAATTAAAAACAGTTTTCGAATTAATTAAACAGAAGCGGCGCATCGATTTCTATCGATACGGTGCATTTACTGTATCAAAAATCTTGTATTTTAAAGCGTAATAAAAATACGGCGCATTAGCCTCTGCTTATGCGGCGCATTTAATTTTTATAAATATAATCGATTTTTGACATTTAATAAGATACAGCGCATTCTAATTCAAAAGCGGCGTATCGATTTTCGGAATAAAAGTCTGATTTAATTTTAACGTATTAAGATACGACGTATCCTTTTTCTAGATACGGCGCATCACCTGCAAATATCAGCAACTTTTAATTCTTCGTATTCCGATTTCATTGCTAATTTCCTGATATTTTACTTTCTTGAACATATCCTACTTATGATTTTGTGATGATTTCAGGTAGTGCATGACCAGAAGTTCAACAAAGAACTTAATTACACCTTATGAAGAACCTGAACAAGCTTTTCATTCGCTTAAAAAGCTTTTTAACACAACAAGCTTTGACCCTTCAAGTTCATTAGAGCTTGATTATTTTTCTGAGCAAGAAGAAGAGGAAGTAGAAACAGAAACAATGACGGGAGCGACAACCATGGAAGAATACATGAACAAAACCCGATCCGACTACAGTTCAGGGATTGCTAGACCAAAGTTTGACGAAAAGTCAAAGTTTGAGTTGAAGGGCTAGTTTCTCAAAGAATTAAGAGAACATGCTTTTAGTGGGATAGAAAATGAAGATGCTAATGAACATGTAGAAAAAGTCCTAGAGATTGCAGATTTATTCACTACAGAAGGAGTCTCTGATGATCAACTTATGCTTCGGATCTTCCCAATTTCGCTTAAAGGAGCCGCTAATAAGTGGCTAAGAAATGAACCAGCAGGTTCAATCAAAACATGGGATGAACTGAAGAGCAAATTCTTCAAAAGATATTGTCCACCTGCTAAACTGCTAAAAAGATGGAGGCTATCAACAACTTTAAGCAAGAGCCCGATGAAACTCTCTATCAGGCTTGGGAGCATTTCAAAGACTTGTTGTTGAAATGTCCTCAACACTATCTAACCACAATGCAGGAAGTAATATTGTTTTATCAAGGATTGGACGTGCCTACTAGACAAATCTTAGATGCAAAGGGAGGTGTACCACAGATGAGTGCAGCAAATGCTAGAAAAGCCATCCAAGAAGCTGTTGCTCATTCTCAAAAATGGCACGATGGAGCCTCTACTAGATCTAAGCACAGCACTAATTTTGATGGGTTTGCTGCTATACAAGCTCATTTGGACAAGATTAGTAGAGATATGAAGAAAAGAGATGAACAAGCATATGATGCCCAAGTTGGAGGTGAAAAATGCCAAGGATCTCACTACACCAAGGATTTCCCTACAAAGAATGAAAGTGAAACCTTTGAAGAAGTATACTACACACAATTTGGTCAACCATTCCAACCTTCAGGAAAGTTTAGGGAAGCTGTTCCAGGATACTATCAAAAGTAC
The DNA here is from genome assembly GCA_014162995.1 of Artemisia annua. Classification (NCBI taxonomy): domain Eukaryota; kingdom Viridiplantae; phylum Streptophyta; class Magnoliopsida; order Asterales; family Asteraceae; genus Artemisia; species Artemisia annua. The sequence continues at coordinate 5,804 of LBNU01013102.1, read as the reverse complement.
AATGGAAATCCCACATATCAAGAGAGAAGGCAAACTTTGGATGATACTATTAAGCAAATTATGGCTGATGCTCCTAAAAGACATGAAGAGAACACTGCTTTGATCAAAGAAATCCAAGCTTTAACAGAAACTATCACAAGAAATCAAGGTGCTTCGATCAAAAACTTAGAGCAACAAATCGGTCAGATGGGCAAGGTTCTTCAAGAAAGGGGAATTGGAAGTCTACCTAGCTCAACTGAAACTAATCCAAGAGATCATGTCAAAGCCATAAACACTACCGAAGAAGTCATGCCTAACTTACCTTTTCCTGAAAGATTGAAGAATGGTAATGTTTTAAAACCCCAATATTTCTTTAACTCTTCAATCAGTGTTAGGAGGCTACTCAAGGAGAAATCAAGGATTGAAGAGGAGATCAAGGCTGCAATGAAAGAAGAGAGCTCTGCAACAGATTTACACGCCTTGCCTCATAAAGAAAAAGACCCAGGAAGTTTTACCTTACCTTGTTCAATTAATAACATGTCTTTCAATAATTCATTAGCTAACTTAGGAGCTAGCGTTAGTGTCATGCCCATTAAGACATTCACTACCCTAGGCCTAGGAAAATTAACACCAACTAAGCTGCTTATTTAATTGGCCGATAAAACTGCAAAACGACCTGAGGGGATTGCTGAAAACATACTAGTTAGGATCGAGAAATTTGTGTTCCCCGTAGACTTTATAATACTAGATATGTCTGAGGATATTAAGATTCCCTTAATCCTTGGACGACCTTTCTTGTCTACTGCTCATTCTAAAATTGATGTGTTTAAAAGAAAAGTATCATTAAGAGTGGGGGATGAAAAATTGATCTATAAATGTGAAAATCCAACTAAAAGCATAATTAGAGGTGTTTATGTGCTAGGATTACATGAGAATTTGGACCACGATCTAGAAGCTAGGCTAATGGGAGAAACATTGATCCAAAACAATTTGACTAATCCCAATCATGAGAAATTTATTGATATTAACGCACCCACTAAATTTAGGCGTAATGTAATCAATGATTCTTACAATGAATTGTATGATTGTGAAAGTATTAACAAACGTAGGAGGGTTGTTAAGGAGACTAGTAATGACTTATTTATTGGGCTGCCATAACATCTTGAATATTTGTGCTTATATGATAATAAGAATTTCCCGTCTATCATTTTATCATCTCTGCCCGATGGGGACGGGACTTTGTTCATGCAAATATTGAAAAGACATGGCGTGGAAATTAAGAACGGACAAGACATGCTCAATATTTCGGGATTGGTGATAAGGGAGCACGACGCTTCCGATTCTTTCAATGATAGGTACTAGGAGCTGAACGTGAGTCTAACTTGAAGACTCTGGAAGAAAGACAAGTGGTGACCGGGAGACAACCTGAATTTTTATCTTATTTCTCTGTTTGTTTCGAGTCTGTCAAACCGGCAGAAGATGCGGCGCATCTCAACCATAGGATGCGGCGTATCATCTGCACAGGTCATATCCTATTTTATTTTTCTGCACTTTTATTTTTCGTTTAAAACATTCTGTCAGTTTATTTAATGCGGCGCAACCCTGTTTAAGGATGCGACGCATCTTTTATTCTGATTCATATTAATTCCAGGCTCGATACGGCGCATCTTCGTCCATAGGATGCGACGTATCGACTGACCTGATGATTTTCAATTTTTGTTTTTAGGTTTTATTTTTACTAACTACTAATGTATTATGCAAGTTTGAACCTTCTTAACTCAGGTGTGTTAAATTCTTGGTGGTATAATAGATTCCTGTACTTTCTGTGGAAACATCATTCATTGAGCCTAAACGTTTCTCATCAATGAGAAAGTAGATTTTGCTCGATAACGCATAATGGAGGATCATACCGAGCTAATCTCAGAGGAGTTTCTACGTTCTAATTATTTTATTTTCTAGTTTTTAACCTTTAATACGAACAACGAGGACGTTGTTTAACTTAAGTGGGGGGATGGTGAATTAGAACGCTTACTTGTCCCGAACTTTTCAAAATATGCTTAAAATGCACTTAATTTATCAAAATTTAAATTTTTTTTAGCATGTTTTTGTTTAAGTCTAAATTACATAACCGCACACATAACCTTATTTTTCCAAAAATTAAAAACTTATTGTGCCGACTTGTAAACTTTAGAACTTGGCTTGTATACTATTCGAGACCACCATAATGAGTATTATCGATGTAATTGGAGTGACTTGTCTAACTTGGTAAATTTCTAGGATTACACCCAAAAAGCCTTTATATGTTATGTGATATTAACTAACTACATTAGTTAGTTAACCCTCGTATAAACCCTTTTATTTACTCTCACTTTTAGAGTAAGATACCCCTAGAAAAACCCTCAGAGCCATTCCTTTCGTTTCTTACACCTTTGTTATAATGTTTCGTTACACCTTACACCTTAGCCTACCCTGTAGATTAAAATCCGTGGTTAGTTACTTTAGGCAAAGTATGTTTCCTTACATTAACTGTGTTCGCGTGCGTAATTCATTATCCTTGGTTAGGTCGGGAAATTGCACAATGCAATTGGAGTGAAAGTACATATTGTATAATTTTTAGTTTATTTTCGTGTGTTTACTACTTTCACTATTACAGTTATTTCTGAAAGTTATGAAAAGTATGGAAAAATTATCCGGAAAATCGTGATAGAGAAGTTGTGAAAAAAAATCGAAAAAAATAGAAAAGAAAAAGAAAGAGAAGAAGTTGGAAGTTTGTTTTAACCAACTTATGTAAAGTTTTTTTATTAAGTGGAAGATAGCTCCATTATTTCTTGTTGTACTATATTTATGGATTGAATGGGATTTGGCTGTTATGGGAACGCCAACTAAGGTTTATTCTTTGTTTAAAATTTTATTGAGTATAATTCGTGTCTACCTAAAGCGTGAGTTACATGAGTCAAAAGCGTGAGTTATTCAATGATATGAGTCTTATTCACGGGATGGTTGGGAAAGTAATTAACCACACTTAGGATTTTAATCTATTTGTTTGTTTCTTTTTATTTTACACCAATTTATATCCTAAATGTTATACTTACCCAACCGTATTATTATATTCATTGTTAGCTTTCGAGAATCCGGATATGCAGATGGCTTAGTGAAAATATTAAATGTATGAATAAGGTAGTGACCATCCGAGTATTAGATTAATTGACTAACGCGCTAGCGATCTAGTGTATGACTTGGTGACCATCCGTTATACAAATAACGCGCCAGCGATCCAAGAAGTGCACTAGTGACCATCCGTTAGTTGAAGCGTCAAAGACTCGCCCCAGCGATCTACTAAGTTTATGCATGAAATGTTTGAACAAAGCTAGGTTCAACTCTTAAGCCTATAAACCCTATTTACTGCTTTAGACTTTTTACTGCTTGGCTTTAGTGAGGGAGATGCGTATACTTGTCAAGCTTATGATAGAATATTCGTCACAACTAAGCAACTAAACGATTTAGAATTGTTTTGATATTGAAAAATTTATTTTGTTTCTACTCCGTTAAGTGTTTGGTTGTGTGATTATGATAAAACGAATACGTGCTTAATGATACAAATAAATCCCAATACCTTTTAGGATCATGAACATTTTCATGATTTTAATCTAAGGTTTACTTGGGGACAAGTAAAGTTTAAGTGGGGGGATGTTTGATGACATCAAATAAGTACATATTATTGTCATCATTTATCCTATTTA
>LBNU01013101.1:41922-60098 GCA_014162995.1 Artemisia annua | reverse complement strand
GGCGTAGAACACAAAACAACGAGTCAATACCTTCTTCTAGCGATTGATACCACTTGTTAGGTTACCATATTAGTAAACACAAGCATTCAAATGAAAGAAATGAGATGAGAAATAGACTTGGTTGATTAAGATCAATATGAAAGATGAAAGAACAAGAGTTTCCTTAAGACATGAAATTAACAAACAATATTACAATGAGATATGATGTCCTATTTATAGGAAGAGGATAGGGCAACACTCCCTTCCTTTCCTATCATCTAGACGTATGGGCTTTGAGGCCCATTGGACATTTATTGGACTCGTCTTATAACCATACGAGTATTAAGCTAAAACGTAAATAAAAGTGATAATACTAGCAACCTATTACATTTATTGAAATGACCGAGACTTGACTGAATAGTTGAAAACTATGATCCTAACAGTGATCAACAGCGTGAATGGGTCGAATGACAAAAAAGAAGAAAGTGAAAAGCAACAAGAAAGAAATATACTAAAATAACTCATTCATGAGTTGAGTCAAAACAGATTGAAACATGTCAAGATATAATTGTATTGAAATTGCTGTGTTTGATGGTTTCTAATGAGCACTATGTTTATTGATCTAGAAAATGGGTCTGGTTCAAGCAAAATATATACGAGTGAAGAACTCTTGATGGTCACTGCAGAGCAACTTCAAGAGGTGTTGCACAAAAGAATTTTGGGCTAACTAAAGTTACACTATAAGAAACAAAAGTTGAAAAAAAAAGTGTTGCACATACCAAAAAAACAACGGGTTTGAATTTTTTTTGCACTTCATGACCTAAAATCGGGTGTAGCCCGTGCCACACCCGCCACCCATGTAGGTCCGTCCCTGCAGAGAAGCCCTCCTCTCCCACGCCTTCTAAGAAGCCCGAAAGTGAGATATGGTTTTTTTTAGGTGAGGCCAGTTTTGATTAGAAGTATACGAAGAGGAAACCTTGTTTCGCTAAATGAACTGTACAATCTTAAGGTTGTAAGCGAGTGATTTTTAGAGCTGTGGGACGCATGAGTTTATTTGCTCCTGCAAAATGGTTAGGAACTTGTTAGGCTGAAAGTACCATTTGTATGCATTCGTTTGGTGTAAACCAACATGTTGTAAATTTTAGCATATACTTACTATTCACATAATTATGCAGTTGTCTTGGATTTTGACATCAAACATTAGCTTGGTTTTTCCATTGAAATACCACATTTTAGGTTTTTAGGACTTGCCTTATCTAAGGTGGATATTAATAAGTGAAATCATGAAAACCAAGTTGTATAGTGTTGCAAGTAAAAAATTAGCAACATTTTATGAATTATTAGTTAGCATATGCGTTATTAATCAATTCCTTTTATCAAGCTTAATGTAAAATCACTAGCTATATTACTTGTCTCCAAATAACCAAGTTTGTGAAATCAATTATGAAATTTTGCACTAGGGAAAAGATTTACACTCAACTTTTTGATTGGCACGCTTTAACTTATGCATTAACCTGTTGTATTGTATATATATTATGCGTTAACCGGTTGTATATTGAGTGTGCAAATCAAAATCTAATGTGCGCAAATCATCTCCCTTTGCTTTACAAGTAATTAAGTAGGGCTAATAGCACGGATCTCACCTTTTATAGTTTTGCATAACTATTTATTTTTTTCTAGATCGATGTGACATACTTTTGAATTTTATCTTATTGGTGTATTGTGTGACCGGTTGTGTGTATTATTTGACCAATTTACCTCTCCCATGGTTAAACAGGAATGGGTAAATTGAAGGGTAAAATGGTCAAATAGACACACAACTGATCACACGATAAACAAACGAGACCGAATTTCAAAATATGCTACATACATAAGAAAAAAAATAGATGACTACGCAAAACTATAAAAAATGGCAAATAAGCTTTTATACAATTAGCCCTTATAAGTACCACATTATGTGAATGAAGTAAAATGCATCTCTACTCATTTTATGTTAAGTGATCTTTTACATCTCTAATCCTCCTTGGAGTTCTTATATTATATAAATCATCTTTTTAACTTTAACTAATCATAACACACACATGAATAAGTCAAAATTATGTTTTAATGATTATCATCATCAGAGTTTAGTGTTAACTACGTTCTTCGGTTAACCTTAGAACTTTCCATAAGTGAGTCTCATCTTGCAGAGTAACTTCTCTCTACACACATAAGGCATGACTCCTAAAGATTTTAAATATCACTAATAACTAAATGATCAGTCTAGGTGTCCATTTTCCTGGAGAGATTGTTTCAATAGGTGGTGTTGATACATGTATTTTTAGTAGACCATTTTTATTTTTCATAGTGGCATTTGTCAATTGGATTGTGTGGCCGACACTTTTAGATTTGAGGTTATGTTAAATCTCAATAATCGAAACCCCTTTTTCTAGTTTGATAACTCAAAGCTGACAAGTACAAAAACATACGATTTGTCTTTGTTTACGTACCTACTACTCTTTCACTAGTGTTCGTTATTTATTATTATTATTATTATTATTATTATTATTATTATTATTATTATTATTATTATTATTATTATTATTATAAATAAAATTTTTGGTGGATTTGTACCACGGTACATCATGATCTCTCCTCGGCCAATCCTGACTCGACAACTCTATCCTTTCTAAAGGTAAGCTACGTGAGACTGAAGCTAGCTCTCTTGATTAGATTTCCTTAGAAAGACGGGAAAACCCCTTTGCATCTCACTCTGTTAGTCCACGAAGATTTAAGCCCCTTAATGATATTGCGTTTTGCAGGTCTGATTAGTTTGAAGATATGAAGGAAGCTTCTGGGAAGAAAAATGACATGAAAGAATCTTAAATATGAAGATTTTATTAATCGGGCATAGTCTTTCAAATTCATCATTAGTTGTTTTTTTTTCATGATTTATTTGTGCTTGAATCTAATCACTCTCCACGTGATTGGTGTCGTTGTTTCAAACTTCGAATTTTCTACCACTAAGTTTTGATTTTGGTTGCAAAGCTTGTTAGTTTTATGAACATAAATTAATAGTCGTGTGTTAGGATCGAACTCGAGATCACGGGATTGCACACTTTACGTATGAAAAGTAAATGAATAATAATTATTATACATGTTAAGAATAATTATTAATAAACACAATACGAGTAACGATCGTTAGTATTTAGCGGAAAAGGCTAACGACCGTTAGAAAAATATAAGGAAAGTAATATATGAGTATTATTGGAATGTCAAGAAGGTTCCGGAATCCCTTTGGGGACTCCAAACCGATCGGCCACAACAAAGGAGGGCACCTCCTTTGTGCCTTGAGCTCCAAGTAATCTTATCCTATATAAACACATCAAGGGTTATTTGTTTTATTATCTCTTGTACACACACATAACCCTAAATTGTGTTTTCTCTCCTTTGTTCTTAAGCTCAATCGAACACCCTCTTTACAAAGGGTTTTCGATTTGTTTTTCATAAAAACATCTTGTGTTTAATTACTTGCATAATCTTTTACTTGAAGTAGTACGTGTATACAAGAACGTGAATCAAACACACTATTGTTTGATTCTTGGATTGAATTACAAAAAGGTAAGGGGTAATTCTTAAAATCCTATAAACCCTAATTAGGGTTCTTGATTTGAAGAATTGCACAACTTGATTCTTGTTCGGGCTAGAATCACTACGGTACGTTTACTTTAATGTTTGGTTAATTAATTATGCATTATGTGATCCTAATTGCTTCTGCTATGCTTACTTGATGCTTTTATTTATATATGTATGACATGAGTATAAAAGTCCAACAGTGGCATCATGAGCCGTTATAATGTGTAATTAATTACCAAAACACATAAAAAAATGAATTTTGTTTGGTTTTATGCATGTTTTTAGATTTAGGGTTTATAAAATCGAAAAACCTAATTTTATGAATCGATTTTTTTTATAATTTTTTAGGGTTTTTTGGATTTTGATGTTTAATTTGATTAGAAACCCTAAGTAAACATGTTTATGTGTTTATGTAAATGTTCTTGTGACTATATGCAATAATTGTTATGTGGAATCCATGAAAACATGCATGTTTAGCATGGATTCAATGTTATATTTTTAATTGTTAACATTTTACATGTAAATTAATTGATAGATGTCGAATTGGGGAAGACTCTAATATTAAGTAATCAATTATGTGTTAATTAAAACCTAGATTGATTTTTAATAGGATTATCGAATTAAGTTTGCATGTGGCTACATGTTTTTATATATATATTTATTGGTTATGGTATATATGTTTTATTTAGTTGTTTATTTTTTGTTTAAATTACTTTTTTTTGTTTAATTGTGTTAGACATGTTTATAAATGAAAAAGGGTAATTTTTGTATTGATGAGACGAAAAATGTTACGTTTTTAGGGGTCGGTTTGAGTCCTAATTCGTATGTTTTTGGTTTGGATTTCACCCAAAGTAGTTTCTTTTCTCATTTTGGGTACTTTTGAAGGGAAAATCACAAAAGAAGCATTTTCGGGCGTTTTCGGAGTGAAAAAGTGCGGAAAACAACAAAAACTCAAAAGACCTTAAAGATCACAGAAGGTGACGCCGTCACACTCTACAAAGTGACGACGTCAGGAGTAAGTGAAGTCAAGGATTGGAAAAATACTCGTGACGGGCCAGAGAGTTTGTAGTGCAATTTGGTGACGCCGTCAACCAAGGCCGTCAGATCTGGAACCAGCAATTATGACCACGTCAAGGAAGGCCGTCTGAAAACCCTAATCGCCGAGCTGACGACGTCACCTATTGGGTTGACGCCGTCAGCCCGCGTTTTCTATATATATAGAACGATTTTTCTTTATTTTATATAACCTAGTGGAACTTTAGTCGAATTTTGGAGTGGAGAACTTTAGGGTTAAACCCTAGTACGTGTATTAGAGACCTTAGAGGGTATCCTAACCCCTCTAACTTGCATGTTTAATCCAAGATAAGTCTTTATTCATACAATATGTCTATGTGTTGTGTGATTTATGCTTGTGCTTGTCTTTCTTTCAACATGCTAGGCTAATTTACTTTGTGTTTGCTTAGATCTAATGAAACCTAACTATTGATTATCATGTGATGTGTATGTTGTGATTGTGTTTGGGTGAATGTTTCATCTACGTTAGACTAGAGAAAACTGGCTAATCTCCTATACGGTAACAAGCTTGAACGTCTTTAGAAACGTGAATCGTATGTGCGTTATCGATTTTAAGGTAGTATTTCATGCATAGGTTGCTATCGGTGAGCTCATGATAGGATGCTTGACGTATCGTCATAGAGTGAGGTAGGAACTTATAGAGTTAGGGAATTGAACGCACTCCCTACGACTTGTTAGGAATACACCCGTCATCCACGCAAACTCAACATACTAATTACATGGTAAAAGATAGTTAGGGAGTAATGAAATCTAAGTAAACACTATTCTCCACCACTGATTTTCTCTAAAACAAAAAAATACAAAAATATAAGTAGCTTAGAAGTAGATAACTTGGGTTAGTTGACTAGCAACTAATTCCGCCCTCTCCTCCAAAACCAGAGATTTTACTGCTTTCATAAAACATAAAAATACAAAAAGAATCTTCCTTCACCCTTAGACCTAGATTAGAGTAGCCTTTAGCCTAACGAACACTATTCCCTGCGAGAGAACGATCAATCCCCCGGTACTTGCCACTACACTATACTACATCGGTCAGGTACACTGCCTGGTGGGGATTGCAAGCTTCTCGAGATCCCTCGAGAGGTAAAACGTAGTGCGTGTTGCAATCCACGCGCATCATGTATAAAAATAATATAGACTAAATAAATGGCGAAATTTGTTTTGGTTTTAAGAGTCAAATTTACAAGGTTTAGTTGATTGATGTTTTTGTATAATAGTGTGTGAAAGGCGGACTGAAATCGCCGTACAATGTGCTTGTAGAGAGGGGTTTTTTAAGATCATGCTCCTACCGGTTCTCTACAACCGCTTGTGCGCCGATCTAGACTTACCTATATCACTATTTTACGTACAATATCATCTTAAGGGTGAATTGACTACAATTCCACTATGATTACCTGAAACACTAAGCTTTAGGGCTTATGCAAAAGTACGGTATAGTGGACGATAATTGTTAGTAATTCTTTGATTGGTGAACCCAATACCTCAATCAAAACTTTGTTAATTTGATCTTAGTGAATTGGTAATAAAAATGTTTTGTAAAAACCAATGTTATGAAGTTGTATGCATGCTTCTTCATACATTATTTTGATCACAAGTCAAAATTACTACCCTTAAAAATTAAGTCGAATGCCATCTAATTAAAGAACACTTGAAGTTGTGATTTATGTCATGTGAGAGCTTGGCTAGATTGCAATGGAGAGGTGAACTTTATAATTTCATTACTAGCAGATCAACTGAATGTAATGGAATTATGAGAGTTTGCAGTTTTTAAAGTAGACGACTTAAATTGAGTAGGAAGTGAGAGCTTGGACTCAAGGCATTAAGATGGAGATGAAACATGCTTACATTGCAAAGGTTTTTGTGAATGTAAATCCCATAATGATCTAGGAATTGCAATATGATATTGGCAATTATTGTTCGACAATTACCTTGTTGAATACTATCATTACTAGCAGATCAACTGATATAATGGTACTATGTCAATTAAGGATCCTACCTTTAAGAAAATACTATGGTTTATATGAATATTTACCAATGGGTATTTTATTTTCTTAAAGATTTTATTATCGAAAATACTAAAATTGAATTTTGTTAATTCATTTAATGTATTAATGCTACGATAAAACTGTAAACAACGTTTGGGCTTTGGTAAATTGATCTCGTTCTGTTTTCAAACATACGTTTGATAAAGAAAAATTTACTTAAAAGACAAAGGAAGTCTCCTTTCTATGAAAAAAGAGTGAGACACAATCCTATTCCTTTTCATGAATGAGAAAGGATAATAGGAATATTAGATATGTCTAAATTCTAATATATAACTCATGGCAAACTTTAATAGTTAAGAATTGCTCATTTTCTATAAAGATTTCATCACCCTCATTTGGTGATTAAATTTTAGTAACAAATATGATATTTGGTTAAACTAGAACTTTATGAGTTATTAAAGTTAGAAGTTAGACTAATTACCGCAAAATGGTAAAAGACAAACTAGTATATTTATCTAGTTGTTTTGTTTTGACCATTATAGGTTCTACATACATTGTGGGATGATAGACCTGTTAAGGAAGAAATTGCATGCCCAATTTTTCAAGTTAATAGCATTGATGGTTATTCCATCATTAACGTAGTAGAATGCACACTTTAATGCATAAGTAATTTGTTGGGAATAAAGCTAATTGTTACCACTGATAAGCTTGTGGAAGACACTGCTGAAGAATGCACTAGCAGTGGAAACACATTACCACTGCTAGTACATATTATTACCAATGCTATTAGGATAACTAATGTATTCGTATGTAGATAAGTATAGAAAAGATTTTGTGTATATTATATTATGATAGCTTAATACTTATCTTATAAAGGACTCTTTGTGCTATAAAAGGAGGTTCTAGGTCATTGTTCTAGGTACGTATTAACCCTAGAGAGCTTCAAGGTGTAACCCTAGTGATAGCTAAGATCACTCGTATTATTGTCAATAATATTGAAGCTTTGTGTTAAACCTTTACAACTGTTCTCACTTACACTACATCATACAATCCATATTCTAAGTATTGTTAAGTATATTCCGCGTGCTTAATAATATAACTCAAAGTATCACTCTAACACAAGGTGTGTGTTTAGATCCTACAAGTGGTATCAGAGCCAGGTTTCTGATACTTTGATTTAGAAGATCCAAGGAATAAGCTTAACCAATTCACTCAGATCCATGGAGATGGAAAATAACCAGTCCAACTCTGCTCCAAGACTTCCTAAGCTCAAACTCAATGAGTTTGAGATGTGGAGGATAATGATTGAGCAATACTTTCTCATTCAAGACTATGCTTTGTGGGAGATCATCTTAACTGGTGTCTCTTTCAAGCCTACTCAGAAGATTGAGAAAGTTGGTGATAAAGAAGTAATCACAGTTTCTGCACCTTCTACTAGTGATGAAAGAACACAGAAGAAGAATGATATGAAGGCCAGAATTTTACTTGTAATGACTCTTCCTAAAGACCAGATCATTGCTTTCAGTAAATTCAAGACTGCAAAAGAATTGTTTGAAGAGATCTGTTCAGTGTTTGGTGGCAATGATGCTACTAAGAAGACCCAAAAGACATTGTTGAAGCAGAGCTATGAAAACTTCACTGCTTCAAGCAATGAATCACTTGATAGCATCTTCACCAAACTCCAGAAANAGATCATTGCTTTCAGTAAATTCAAGACTGCAAAAGAATTGTTTGAAGAGATCTGTTCAGTGTTTGGTGGCAATGATGCTACTAAGAAGACCCAAAAGACATTGTTGAAGCAGAGCTATGAAAACTTCACTGCTTCAAGCAATGAATCACTTGATAGCATCTTCACCAAACTCCAGAAAATTGTCACTCAATTGACTGTGTTTGGAATTGAGGTAGAACAGGAAGACCTCAATTTAAAGTTTCTAAGAAGTTTGCCTGCTGAGTTTCATACAAATGTTACAGTCTGGGAGAATACACCAGAAGTTGAAACAATGAAGCTCAATGATCTTTACAATAACTTCAAACTCATTGAACAAAGATTGAAGAAGGCAGGGAAGCTTGGTTCAAGCTCTAGCAGCTTGGCATTGGTGTCAACCTCAGTTGACAGTGATGATTCTGAAGATGACAGTGATGATGACATTGCCACTGCTGGTTCTACAGTTTCCACTGGTAATGCTCTTGTTACCACTGCAGGTTCAAAGAAGAAGGTTGCTGGTATTGGAGATCCTACCTTTTATGCCTTTATCTCCACTCAAGTTAATGGCTCTATATTAACTCATGAAGACATAGAGCAAATTTATGAGGATGACTTGGAGGAGTAGACATAAAGTGGCAAGTAGCTCTTCTCAGCATGAGAGCTAGGAAATTCTACAAGACTGGCAAGCCAATCCACATCAATGGAAATGAAACTGCAAGGTTTGATAAGAAGAAAGTAGAGTGTTTCAACTGTCACAAGTTAGGGCATTTTGCTAGGGAATGCAGGAGACCAAGGAAACAGGATAACAGATCCACATGGTACAAGCAAAAGAAGGAATCAATTGTGGAAGAACCAAGGGCAATGCTGGCAATTGATGGTGTGAGCTATGATTGGAGTTTCATGGCTGATGGTGAAGAGGAAAAACCTTCAGATGCTGCTTTCATTGCTACAGAACATGCTCTCATGGCATTCTCTGACTCTGAGGTACAAAACTTTGAATGTTGTTCTAAAACATGTAGGGCTTCTAGAGAATGTGAAAGGCTNGAAGAACCAAGGGCAATGCTGGCAATTGATGGTGTGAGCTATGATTGGAGTTTCATGGCTGATGGTGAAGAGGAAAAACCTTCAGATGCTGCTTTCATTGCTACAGAACATGCTCTCATGGCATTCTCTGACTCTGAGGTACAAAACTTTGAATGTTGTTCTAAAACATGTAGGGCTTCTAGAGAATGTGAAAGGCTAAATGAATTACTAGAAAACCATAGAACAGAATTGTTTGCTGCTAACTATAATGTTTCAAATCTTAGAACAGGTATATCTGTGTTAGAAAAACAACTAGAGCATTATAGAGAAAATGAGACAAAATTTAATGATGATATGGTTATTCTTAAAAGAGAGTTAGATAATAAGATAGCAGTGAATGAGGCACTTAAAGAAGAGCTTGAAAGGCTTAGAAAGGTAAATGAGAATGTCAACTTATCTGTTGATACCTTATGTTATCAGTCTAAGTCTATTGATAAAATTTGGGAAGCTCAAATCACTAACAAAGCTAAGTCTGGTTTAGGATACAATACAGTTCCTCCACCACTAAGGGGTGTTCCAGCACCCCCTGGCATAGATTTAGCACATACTGGACTAGAAGAGTTTCAGGAACCTATTCTTGAATATGGTCCTCCTAAATTTGTAAAAAATGAGGAAGAGGTTAAGCATGAAACTGATGTTTTTGAAAGTGCAAGTGACTCATCTGTAGTAGATGAGAGTGTTAAAAAGAATGTATAGACTTCTATCTCACAAGTTGTTAATACCATTACAGAGGAACCTAGGAAACAAGTTAATATGTCTAGACAAACTGTAAGGTATGCTGAGATGTATAGAAACAAGTCATCAACTCCTAGGGGTAACCACAGGAGCTGGAATCATGTAAAATCTCAACAATTAGGTAGTGAGTTTGTAATGAACAATAAAGCATGTTATATATGTGGTAGCTTTGAACATTTACAAGCTAATTGTGACTATCATGATGGGAGAAGGGAAGTTTATGGGAAAAAGAGGGTGGATTCAAACAGGGTTCAAAACAAATCACACCCTAATACACACAACAACATGATCCCAAGAGCAGTTCTATTGAGAAGTGGGCTTAAACCTTTTGCCACTGCTAAAAATGTTAACACTGCTCATCCTAAATCACCTGTTTCAAATGCAAGACCTAAAACAACTTTTGTTAAATCTGTACAAACAGGAAAAAGGTCTTTTTATAACAAAAGGGTTCAATATAACCAACAGTGGGTACCAAAATCTAAACCAGCAGTTACCACTGCTCAGACAAAACTTCCCACTGCTAATGTTGTAAACAAGAACAGGGGTAATATGGGAAATCTTGTGAAGGCCTCAGCACGTTGGGAATGGAAACCTAAAGGAAATACCTCAACAAACAATCCCAATGGTGTATCAATGACCTTTGATAGATTTAACTATATCGATACACGAGGCAGATCCAAGTCAATCATGGCTTGGGTCTCCAAAGGAAACTAACTCCTTTATTAAATGTGCAGGAACATCCAAGGACAAAGAGATCAGATCAAGGCTATACAGATAGTGGATGTTCAAGGCACATGACTGGCAACAAGTCCTATCTATCCAATTTTGAATATTATGATGGAATGTGCCTTGAACATCACATATCTGTATAAGCCTTGAATCTGATCTCTTTGTCCTTGAGATGTTCCTGCACATTTAATAAAAGGAGTTAGTTTCCTTTGGAGACCCAAGCCATGATTGACTTGGATCTGCCTCGTGTTCAGATAATAGATATAAATCTATCAAAAGGTCATTGAATAACACCATATGGATTGCCCTCCTCTCTTGAGTCCTTTTCCTTTAGGTTTCCATTCCACCACGTGCTCTTTGTTCGACTATCTAACGATTAGATTATACAATTTCCATATTACCCCTGTTCTGCTATGTTTACAACCATGTTATAGCAGTGGAACTAGTCTATTAGTTCTTGGTTTCAGTTTGGTAACTCGCTAATGTTGAACTAGCCGTTGGTTTAGCTGTTGGTTCTTTGATAACAACAACTGCTGTGTGTATTTAAGCCGTTGATGAGAGTAAACAACAAGACTCTTCCCACTGTTTGTACAGATTTAATAGGGAGAGAATAGTATATTTTTATCAGATGCATTTGATAAACAGATCGTCGTTTAGGAATTTAGGCTATTATGGTTTTCATCTTCAAAATGTTTAGCAGGGGCATAAAAAGGCTTTAATCCCAACCCTTCTCTATAGTATGAAATCATCTGCTCTTGGGATTTCTTGTGTTCGTGTGTGATATTTATCTCTCAAACCCTTAGGGCCGTGATTTGTTTTGAACCCTTTTGAAAGTCCACCCTCCTTTTTCCCTATATCTAATATTCTTCCTCTCTCTCCTTTCGGGGAGTTCAATGATCAGTCTACGAATTATCTAGCTTGAAATCAATTTTACAATAGCATACACACACACTGGCCCTCATTATTTCAATACAATGACTGTTATTGTTCATTACAAACTCACTACTAATTGTTGAGATTTACATGATTCCAGCTCCTGTGGTTACCCCTAGGAGTTGATAGACTTGTTTCTATCATCTCAGCATACCTTTACAGTTTGTCTAACATAATTAACTTGTTTCCTAGGTTCACTCTTTAATGGTATTAACAACTTGTTTTTTTTTGGAGATAGAAAGTCTATACATTCTTTTTAACACTCTCATTCTACAGATGATCACTTGCACTTTCAAAAACATCAGTTCATGCTTTATACTCCTATCGGCTCTCACTATATCTCTATTCGAGCAAAATGTTGACAAGGAGAACCAATCAAGATGTCTATACTGAAAATTATTTCTCGGAACAATGTCATATCTAGGTCAGATAGATGTGGTCTTCTAAATCTAATTTAGCACAAGGCAAGTGGCTGGAAATTACGGAAACACAGTCAATTAGATGGTGGACAGAGAGGAGTCTCCTATTGTTATTTCTGATCTATCATAAACCAGACTTATGCTGATTGTGTTATTGACTATATTGAACAGCCTTTCCAAATACTACTTATGTTGATCAATAGGGACTTAGACTGGATAATGCACATAAGGTATCCAACATAGATACGTTTTGTAATCACCTATCCAATATAACCCTTTCTTAATAGACTCTCTTCACAAAGTCATACTTTCATTCTATATGGATGCAACTCTCTATGATGTCATAACCACTGTGTATAGAGGGAGTATTAATCTAATCCTAAATGTCACCTATTTCTGTGGATGAACTATTAACCGCACTACCACGATGTGATTAATGATTATTTGTCTCATTTTCTTAACTATTGAATGATGCTATCTGTTGTTTTCTTCATCACTCATGAGAGGAAGATTCTATCCTATCTCTTCGCGTAATGTCATTTGAAAATCATATAGTCATCAGTTTAGACACCTGCATGCACGAATTCTAATTTGTATACATAATTCTTGGTCATCCATGTGTGCTGATGTACCCAAATTACATTTTAAGCCACCTGATCATATCAACATTGCGTGCCTACTAGTACACTACAATAGTGATTGTGGTTAGTACGATCTATCTTCCATACAAGTTTTTGGAGATACCTCTATGTATTGGTTCTGAGGTACATCATGCTATTAGAGAGCCTTTTGCCTTTCTCGTTAGCAAACTGAAATACTTAGCAAGAATCTGAAGGTTGTGTTCTCTCATTCCCAACAACATAATGCCATGGATATACTCCATAACCTCATTTCTGCGTTCTACCACCCAAAGATGCAATTGCTCTTTTAAAGCCTTGGCTTTGTTTGGCTATCACTATCTCACAATTGATTCCTTTCTTTTGCTTTTTACAATTATTGGCAATAGCGCATAGTGTTAATAGTAGGTTTATCCAGTATTCCTTAGAGTTTACCTGCTGACATGTCGTAGCAAGAGGNAAGGCACATGACTGGCAACAAGTCCTATCTATCCAATTTTGAATATTATGATGGACATTCTGTCAGCTTTGGAGGAGGAGTTAATGGTAAAGTTACTAGTAAATGTGTCATTAAAACTGGTAACTTGGATTTTGAACCTGTGTACTATGTAAAAGAGCTTAAGTATAATCTCTTTAGTGTGTCACAGATGTGTGACAAGAAAAACAATGTTCTTTTTACTGAAGATATGTGTTTTTTCTTTCTAAGGAATTTAAGATGCCTGTTGAAAGTCAGATTCTGCTTAAAATTCCTAGAAAAGGCAACTTATATAGCTTTGATATGGATAACATTGTTGCTAAAGATGATCATGCTTGCTTTATTGCAAAGGCCAAAGTGGATGAATCCATGCTATGGCATAGAAGACTTGGTCATATTAATTTCAAAACCATTAATAAGATTGTTAAAGATGGTTTGGTAAGAGGCTTGCCTCAGAAAAGATTTGAAAATGATCAAACCTGTGTTGCTTGTCTTAAGGGCAAACACACAGAGGTTTTGCAGGTCAAAATTGGTTAACTCTATTGCTCACCCACTTCAAATGTTACATATGGACTTTTTTGGTCCTACATCTGTGAGTAGCATAAATCTTAAGAGATACTGTCTTGTTGTGACTGATGATTTTAGTAGGTTTACATGGGTTTTCTTTCTTAGAACTATGGATGAGACAACTGGCATCCTTAAAACTTTAATAACTGAAGTAGAAAACCAAAATGATATGAAAGTTAAAATCATTAGGTGTGACAATGGGACAGAATTTAAGAATAGAGTTATGGATGATTTTTGCAGAGATACAGGTATTAAAAGAGAATTTAGTGTAGCTAGAACTCCTCAACAAAATGGTGTAGCTGAGAGGAGAAATAGGATACTAATAGAGGCTGCTAGAACCATGTTGGCAGATTCAAAATTGCCAATGACATTTTGGGCTGAAGCAGTTAACACTTCTTGTTATGTGCAAAACAGGGTTTTGGTAGTGAAAACAAAGAACAAGACACCTTATGAGTTATTTAGAGGTAGACCACCTATCCTAGACTTCATGAGACCATTTGGATGTCATGTCACTATTCTCAATACCATAGATCATCTGGGTAAATTTGATGAAAAAGCAGATGAAGGGTATTTTGTTGGGTATTCTATGGTTAGTAAAGCTTTTAGGGTATTCAACTTAAGGACCCAAAAGGTTGAAAAAATCTGCATGTTGAGTTCCTAGAAAACAAAGTCAACGTAAAAGGAACTGGTCCAGAAAGGTTGTTTGATCTTGATACTCTAACCCATACCATGAACTATGTGCCTATCTCTATAGGTACATCTACTAATGATTTTGCAGGTTCAGAAGAGTTTGTTGATGATGATGAACCAAGCATGGATCAAAAGGATGATCAAGATGAATTCATTTTGCCAATTTGGGACTATGCAGATTATGATGATGTTGCAAAGACTGGAGATGCTCAACCTTTTAATGATGCTGGAAAGGAAGTTAATGGCAATGTGTTTAAAGCAACAAATGTGAACACTGGAAATAATGAAAGTAGTGGAAATTCAGATTCCATTGCTAGACCAAAAGATTCCACTACCAGACCAGAAGTTGCAAAGAATGTTGAAAGCAGTGGAAATACTGATTCCACTGCTAGGCCAGAAGTTTCCACTGCTACACCTGAAGTGGAAAATTCAACTCCAGTTACACAGGAAGCTCAAGCCAGTGATATTGAAATATCAAATATGCCTACTGAGATTGAAATTCCTCAAACTCCTCATACCACAGTTCATAAATCACATCCTCTTGAAAATGTGACAGGGGATGTAAACTCACCTGTGAAGACTAGAAGACAATCAAAGATGGCTGACATTCATGAATTTATCAGTGAAATTTATGAATCTAAGAATCATGAAGGCAAGAATGAATGTTTGTTCATGTGTTTTCTGTCTCAAATGGAACCAAAGAATGTATTCAAGGCACTTGAAGATGAAAGCTGGGTGGAAGCAATGCAAGAAGAGTTGCTTCAGTTCAAAATTCAGAAGGTTTGGGTGCTTTGTGATTTACCTAAAGGCATGAAAGTGATTGGTACCAAATGGGTGTTTAGAAACAAGAGAGATGAAAGAGAAATTGTCATAAGAAACAAGGTAGGCTTGTAGCACAAGGATACACTCAGGAGGAGGGTATTGATTATGAAGAGGTGTTTGCCCCAGTTGCAAGAATAGAAGCAATTAGACTTTTTCTAGCCTTTGCATCCTTTATGGGCTTCACAATCTATCAAATGGATGTAAAAAGTGCTTTTCTATATGGGCAAATTGATGAGGAGGTATATATTTCACAACCTCCAGGCTTTGAAGATCCTGGACATCCTGACAAAGTATACAGGGTAGTTAAAGCATTGTATGGATTGCATCAGGCACCAAGGAAGTGGTATGAAACCCTAGCTACTTATCTTTTGGAAAATGGGTTTCATAGAGGAAGAATTGATCAAACTTTGTTCATCAAGAAAGACAAAAATGATATCTTGCTAGTTCAAGTATATGTTGATGATATTATTTTTGGCTCAACAAAGCCAGAGATGTGCAAAGATTTTGAGAAGCTTATGAAAGATGAGTTCTATGAGTGAACTCACATTCTTTTTGGGACTTCAAGTACAACAAAGGCCAGATGGAATCTTCATTAATCAAGACAAGTATGTGGCTGAAATACTTAGGAAGTTCAAATTCACTGATGCAAAGTCCTCTAGCTCACCTGCAGACAGAGGTACACATCTGCTTCTAAAAGAGAACAGTGGAGAAGCAGTTGATGTACATATGTACAGGTCTATGATTGGTTCTTTGATGTATCTCACTTCATCAAGGCCAGACATTATGTTTGCAGTATGTGCTTGTGCAAGGTTTCAGGTCACTCCCAAAGAATCACACTTGACTGTAGTGAAGAAGATTTTCAAATATCTTAAAGCATATCCTCATTTGGGATTATGGTACCCTAGAGAATCTCCTATGGAATTGGTTACCTACTCAGATAGTGATTATGCTGGAGCTAGCTTGGATAGAAAATCTACAACAGGTGGATGCCAATTTCTTGGGTGTAGATTGGTGTCCTGGCAGTGCAAGAAACAAACAATGGTGGCTACTTCATCAACTGAGGCAGAGTATGTGGCTGCTGCAAGTTGCTGTGCTCAAGTTCTATGGCTTCAAAATCAACTTTTGGACTATGGGTACAATTTCATGAATACCATCATTTATATTGACAATAGTAGTACCATATGCATAATTAAGAATCCAGTTCAACACACAAAGACTAAACATATTGAAATTAGACATCATTTTATAAGAGATTGTTATGAGAAAAGGCTAATACAAGTTGTCAAAATCCATACTGATGATAACTATGCTGATTTATTAACAAAAGGTCTTGATGTGGGTAGATTTCAGTACTTGGTGATAGGTATTGGAATGCTAAATCCATAAAATTTTTGGTGTCTAATGGTCTTTGGTGTTGAGGGGAGGGTCTTGGTACTAAAATTGTTGTATATGTTTGTATAAGTGTGTATATGTTTTGCTTGTATTTTGTTTGTCCACTAACTTTTATGCAGAGATTAAGTCAAACAGTGGAAACAAAAAGGCAAGCAGTGGTAAATATTACTCTCACAGTGGAAAAAGGAAAACAGAGAAACTACAAATATTTATATCAAAAGAAAAGTTTCATTGATTCAAAGGAGAGTACATACAAACACCATAAAAACACAAAAATAAACCCTAAAACAACCTAAATCCCTACATCCTACACAAGCTACTCCATTGGCTTCTTGCCCTTGCCCTGATAGTTGTGCTTGTTCTTCAATGCACTCTTCCTTTTATTCTCAAAGGTTGACTGCATTCTAGGACAAGCAAGCCCAAGAACTTGTGGAGGAGGCCTTGGTAGTCTCTCAGGCCTCTCAGGAATGGAGATTTGCTTCATGTTGGAGAGAGCTGCTCCTAAAGCTTTATTCAGAGCCCTTGGCAACTCCTTTGACAAGGAAAAGGACTCATCATCATCAGAAGAGCTGGAGTAGAACCCAAGAGATGGGGAAGGCTCATCAACAGGTGCTGGCTTGGGAACAGGCTTAGCAGCAGCCTTCTTTTTTGGTTTCTTGGATGTGGAGGCTGAAGCACAGGGTGGAAAGTAACTTGCCCACCCTAATGCCTCTGAAGAAGATTCAGAGGACATCACAATCTCTGTGTCTGAGGAGGAATCAGATGAGATGTAGATGATGTTAGGAAGTTTGCTCATGGTGACTTTTAGGGTTTGTGTGAATGATATAATGTGTTTTGGTGAAGATTAGAGAGAGCCGAGTCCCTTTTTATAGGAAAAGTTAACTAAAGGTCTCATTAATTGAGATATTTACTTTCACCTATTAAGGTAGGTTGAAAAGTAAATATAGATATTATCGGGTTGACTTTGGAAGATATTTGTGAATAGTGGCTTGGTTAAAAGTAACTTTGGTTAAGACCAAGTTTGGTTATGAATATTCTTTGTATTATGCTAACACTTGCAGGTATATAACCAATCTTTGCTGGGAGTTGATCATAAAAGGTGTATAACTGAGATACACAACAAATGGTTATTGATTCACCATGTCTAATCCACATAAGAATCAACTAGTCCAGAGCAAACAGCTACTGGTAAAGACTTAACAAATCCGTTTATGGTTGATAGTTTACCAAAAACTATATGGTTATCAACTCACCATATTCTTTATGATTAAGAGTTGGCTAGTCCATAGCAAACGGCTCATGGTAAAGACATATCAAATCCGTTAATAGCTGGTAGTTTGCTAAAAACTATGAAGA
>LBNU01013101.1:0-41749 GCA_014162995.1 Artemisia annua | reverse complement strand
CCACATAAGAATCAACTAGTCCAGAGCAAACAGCTACTGGTAAAGACTTAACAAATCCGTTTATGGTTGATAGTTTACCAAAAACTATATGGTTATCAACTCACCATATTCTTTATGATTAAGAGTTGGCTAGTCCATAGCAAACGGCTCATGGTAAAGACATATCAAATCCGTTAATAGCTGGTAGTTTGCTAAAAACTATGAAGAAAGCAGTTCAATTTTTATATCTTTATTTTACCACTGCTTTTGAAAATTTTGTGAAAAATTTCCACTGCTAGTTCACAGTTACCACTGCCAGTATTATTTTTACCAATGTTGAACTAGCCGTTACAACTGTTGTGTCAATAACAAACTTTTAACTAGCCGTTGAGAGTAACTGCTTTCCATATTAATAGGGTAAAATTTTTAGAAGATTATCTACTTTCCAAATTGTATTTATTCTCTTAAGATAAATCTTTACCTTAGATAATCTTTCTTGCGTATAACTCTCAAACCCTAGCAGTATATATATTTTTCTCTCAATTGGCGAGTTCACTATTCAATTCATACTAACACAACTGATTTTTCATCAAAAGATACTATGGCATCAATCACCTTTGCAAATGAGCACAATCAAGTGGCTAATTTGGAAAAGTCAAATGACAAGAGTGGTCCTATTTTAACAATCAAGTGGCTAATTTGGAAAAGTCAAATGACAAGAGTGGTCCTATTTTTCATCAGATTGTGGATTTTCTAAACACTACACATGTGAGGTATGCTGTACTTCTTAATCCCACAATCTATATCTCTCAAATCAAGCAGTTTTGGAACTCTATTGAGTCCATAACCATTGAAGAGGGAGATACACATGAATCTGTGGATGCTCTTAGAGCCACAGTGGATGGGTAACTATTGATGTTACTGAGTCATCCTTGAGGAGAATTCTCCAATTGGATGATCTCAATGGTATCATCACATTACCTATGCCAGAAATTTGGAAAACTCTTTCATCCATGGGGTACAATACCACTGACAAAAGGGCTACTTTCAAAAAGAGTGGTTTTTGTCCTCATTGGAGATTGTTGATTCGTACTCTATTACATTGCCTTAGTCCTAAGAAAACATCTTATGAACAATTTGGTTCACCAATGGCTTACCCTTTGGTTTGTCTAACCAAAGATAGGATTTTTAATTGGTCTAAATATATTTTTACAAGTATGCAAGGAAATGTAAAGAGTTCAACAAAATTTTTGATGTATCGAGGGTTTGTGCAAGCTGTGTTAAATGAATTTCAATTGCAACCCCATAAAAGAGTTTACAAAATCCGTTGCCTTAAGTCCAAAGTTTTTCAAAATATGGATAAAGTTGGCAATTGGGTTTTTACACCACTTTTTCCTGAGATGCTTGCAAGAATTTCACAGGTACAGGGTGAAGGTGCAACAATCCCAGTTGTATCTCAAAACACACCCATAATCACAGTTCCATCTATTGATTATAGTCCACCAGTTACTCATACCTATGAGAGGAGGCAAAAACAGCCATCTCCTCTCATCTCAACACAGCATGTTCTTGATCCTTTTGGTGGTGGAACAAGCAGTGGTGGTTCCAGGCTTCAACCCAGTCCAACTAGGATGGAATCTGAACCTTTGCCCTATGATTCACCTCTCCCAACAGGTAACACAGTTGGAAGTGTTGAGGGCACAAGTAAAGGAGCAACATGCCAAGGATGTTACTAATTTGAAACAAGAGATTCAAGCTTTGAAGGATGAGTTGGAGGGGTTAAAGCAAAAGAAAAGAACTACAAAGACGGTGCTTTCATCTTCATCCTCACCCAGTGATGCTTTCTTTGAAGATTTTGGGAATTCTCCCAAACAGGGGAGGAAAACAGATGCTGAAACCAAGGGGAGGAGAATTGATTTCAGAGAAGAAGATGATTCTGATGCTGATTTTGATTTTGGAATTAAAGATTTGGCATTTGAGCAAATGAATGATACTGAAGAGCAAGAAATTCCTCTACAGCAGCAACTTGATACAGATCAACCAGAGCAAAAAGATTCCACTGCTGCTACAAATATTTCCACTGCAAACCCAATTTCTACAGAAGACCCAATTTCCACTGCAGAGCAAATGGTTCCCACTGCTGGACATAACATTACCACTGCAGAGGAAGAACTTGAAAAGATAAGGAAAGACAAAGGTAAAGCAGTATTGCAGAGTGAAGAGCAACCAAAAAGGAAGGTTAAAAAGAGAGTACAAGCTCAAGTTGACTATGATGCTGAAGTTGCTAGAAAGTTAAGAGAAGATGAAGTTGCAAACAAGAAGAGATTGGATGAAATGGAGATTGCAGACTTCATGGAGGCTAAAAGATTGGACAGAATGGAAACCACTGCTCCTATGGATGTAAATCCAATTTCCACTGTTCCACCTATAATTCTGAGAGAGAAGACTCCAGAATTCACATATGTACCTACAGATGAAGAAGTTGAATTCTTGGTTGAAAAAGATCCAGTGATCAAGAAGAAAGCAATTGACCTTAGTTTCAGACAAGACCTTAACTGAGGAACAAAGAACAGCTCAGTTGAAGGATTTTATTGAGATGAAGAATAGATAATCACTTCAAGAAGCAATTGGTTCAGTCAGAAAGGGTCAAAAGAAACCAAGGCAACCAACTAAGGCACAAGTTATCTCAGTGATGAAGACTTACTGTTGCAGTGTTGGTGGCTGGAAAATGCATCAATTCAGAGGAATGACCCATGATCAGGTTGAAGGTGTCTACTACAGAGTTAAAAGGCAAGATCTTGATTTTATTCCTATGAACTCTGAAGAAGAAGAAAGAAGATTTCCTCACCTGAAGAGAAAAGCTAAAGATAATGAACCTCAGACTCAAAAGAAAACAAGATTTGTTGAAGAACAAAAGGTTCAGTCTGAGAAATTGATAGAAGAACAGCTGACTGGTATGATTGTGATTGAAGAAGAAGACTTCTATCCAGATCCACTGCAAGTCAGACATCCTATTGTTGATTGGGAAGTTTACACTGCTAGTAATTTTGCTTCAACATGGAAGATTACAAGGTTGGGTGGTGAAACTTCATCATTTATTCAATTTGAAGATCTGATTAAAGCATGTGATAGAAGTGATCTTGATAAACTGTGGTATTTGGTTCAAGAAAGATTCAAAGCTGATAATCTTAAAGATGTGAAGGAAATGCAGTTATGGGTTGATCTGAGAAGCCTTTATGAACCTGACTCTAATGATAAATACTGGAAGTTTGAAGCTATAGGTGTGACAACTACATGGACATATTATGATTCATGTGAAGTTCATCATGTTTCTACAAAAGCTGCAGTGGATGTATTTATGTTTGCAGAAAAGGAATACCCACTCAGAGCTGGAACTCTCACTGCAATGTTGTCAACACAAATTAGAGTTCATGAAGATACTGAGAAGGTTAGAGCTTTCATACATAGGATACACGATCAGTGTTCAAGAGCAATCCAGGCTTTAAGAAGAAAGTGAAGTGTTTGGAAGAATTCCCCAAATCTTAAGAGATGATGCAGATTGAAGAAACTTATTGATTTGTAGAGAAATCATAAGTTTAGGGGAGGATTGTTGGGAATAAAGCTAACTGTTACCACTGATAAGCTTGTGGAAGACACTGCTGAAGAATGCACTAGCAGTGGAAACACATTACCACTGCTAGTACATATTATTACCACTGCTATTAGGATAACTAATGTATTCGTATGTAGATAAGTATAGAAAAGATTTTATGTATATTGATCTATTATGATAGCTTAATACTTATCTTGTAAAGGACTCCTTGTGCTATAAAAGAAGGTTCTAGGTCATTGTTCTAGGTATGTATTAACCCTAGAGAGCTTCAAGGTGTAACCCTAGCGATAGCTAAGATCACTCGTATTATTATCAATAATATTGAAGCTTTGTGTAAAACCTTTACAACTGTTCTCACTTGCACTACATCATACAATCCATATTCTAAGTATTGTTAAATATATTTCGCGTGCTTAATAATATAACTCAAAGTATCACTCTAACACAAGGTGTGTATTTAGATCCTGCATAATTGTTACGTATGGACACTAAAAGGTATTGGAAAGTTAAAAGCACACTATTTTCTTTCATTGGATATGAAACACTTACAATGTTGTCAAATTCAGTGGGAGTATTGTGTACTTATTACTGAGTAAGCAATTATTGTAATGATCTTTAATTCAGTGGGAGTTACAAGCTTTGACATCTTGGTAGCTAAAGATAATTACTTTCCAAAAGTAAACACTCATACTATTAAGGTTAGTCTTGTACGTTTCCTTACTAGACATTGTTGTTCTACATCTACTTTGTTATGATGAAATCTATGACACAATCATATTGATCACATAAACAAACGCATGGAGTGTTGTTTATCAACTATATGAGGTTGTTACATCCACAAGTGGGAGAATTGTTATATTTAATTGTGTGCAAGAAACAACTCATAAAGATATGATTTAAAGGATTCTCTTGACTGTAAGGTAAGAGACTAAAGTTATAATAGGGTTTATAACACATCTAATTTAAGAAGCAATTGAAGTTGTAATTTACGTCATGTGAGAGCTTGGCTAGATTACAATGGAAAGGTAAATTCATACTTTCATTACTAGCAGATCAACTGATGTAATGGAATTATGTTAATTGCATTTTCTAAATTAGATACATATTAGAACATGTGTCAATATGATATCAAGATTACTTTAATTTATATATTTATGAATTCTTGGAATGACATAAATTAATAAAGTAATCTAATGCTACTTCAATCTAAATATTTATGTATTCTTGGAATGACATAAATAAATAATGTTGTTTTACATTATTGTGAAGTAATAAATTAACTTGAAAATACTATTGAAACCAAGAGATGGTGTTCATGATTACTTTAGTTAAACATGTTTATGTTTCATTGTAAAGATATAAACATAAAGTCTTTTAATTGTTACAAGACTTATAATAAAGTAAGACGTTATCTTGTTATGTTTTTTAATTAAGACATATACATGAAGTCATTTAATTATTGAATGACTTATAACGTATAGTGGGATTATAACAGTTTATGTTTTCTTGTAGAGACATAGACATGAAGTGACTTTGTCAAAAGTAATTGTGTTATAAAGCATGTAATTGGCTTGATAATACTATTATACCATTAAAATGACTTAGTTGGTAAATAGACAAGCCAAAAGGAATATGGTTATCTTAAATATTGTTAGATTATCTTACAATATTAATCCTAATGAAATACAAAATGTTTTTGGTATGTTCAATTAGGAAAATCAAACTCTTGTTATAATTGTTTGATTAAGAGCACCCACATCAATAACTCACGTTATACTTTAACTCAGCGCCACGTTAGCGCCACATCAGCTTTAACACTTTAACTTTAACTCACAAAAAAAAACACCCACAACAATAATTCAACAATAACTCAACATTTGGGCCCCACTTTTTTCTTCTTTTCCAATTATTTAAACAAAATACAATTTAAAACAAATTACATTTTTATTCAAACAAATAACTAAAAATAAAAAATTTATTTACCAAAAAAAAACACAAAAAAATTAAAAAAAAAACAAAAAAAACAAAATGGTATGTGTGTATTTACACATACCTTTATACCTAAATTACGGACCAAAACGACCAAAAACCCGACCATAAATGCCAAATTCGTGTTGTTTTTGTGTTTTTGAATGTGCAGGTACGGATATACGTGAAATGGACAAAATCAAGCCGAAATCGACAACACGAGCACGAGATTTGGAACGAGTGTCAGAAGCCGAGGCCGGGAAGCATTTTTCAAGTCCGGATCAATAATTGAGCACAACTTGTCAAAATCTATCTTCAAGAATCATAATATGTCAAGATCAGTCCTTGGAATAAATTTACAGAAGTGGTCCCTCAATTTATAACATTGGCAAGATTTACCCTTTAAATTAAATCCTAAAATCCTAAATCTATCTTACTTTTAAAACCATTAACCCAATCCAATTCTACTCTACCATCATCACCAGCCCACCATTTGTTACTAATAAAACCCAAAGCCCAACACATCCCAAACCACAACCCGGTCAAAACCCACAAGCCACAGGTCAAACTAAGATAAAAAAAAAATAAAGAACGCGCTCATGATTACTGTTTATCTTCTTCACATTTACCTTGCTCAATCCCAAAAGTTACCCGTACTTAATTGCTTCTAGAAACCTGAGCACGTGTTAGTGATGTCAGAAGCACCTTAGGATTGCCACGCTGGACATATGGGAGAAATTCATTGGTCACTACACCTCATCTATCAAATCAAGGGCTGATATCAATGATTGGGTATCCAAGGACTAATCAAGGGTCAAGAATATAAGGCCTAGAGGGTTCCAAACCCTAGGTTCACCTCACCTCATTGGCTATATATACTCCCTCCTCTCCACACAGAAAATACCATTAGGAGTAGGATATAATTTAGGGTAGCTTTAGATTTTTATTAGTTTAGTACTAGCTTTAGCTTGTATTCAGGTTCTGATTAATGATTGTTGCTTAAATCTTCTAGTTTTTGTATCTTTACCTTTAGTTAAATCGAATTTTAGTTTTAATCTCCAATTCTGTCACTCGTCTCCTTTAAGCTTGTTATTGTTTTTAATCACTCATTTACTATTTTATGAGCTTTAATAAGCTCACTTATAGTTTATTAAGAGATAATTGTTTGTTAAATCTTGTTTTTTCATCTTAAATTCCAACAGTCATTACTAAAAGGGTGTTTGGTTTAGCTTTGTTTTTGGGTTAAAAACTATTTTTACCCGTTTTCTTGAATTCAATCAGCTGCATTTAAGTGTTTTCAGTAAGTTTCAAGCAAAAAAATCTACCTTTTCATTTAGTTTTTAAGATTTTGATCTTGTTTTCAAAAGTTTTCTTTATTAACTGTTGTCATTAATAAGTTTAGGATAGGATTAGATTTAGGCCCATAAAGTTGTTAGTTTCATTTGAAATAGGTTCTAAATAGGTTATGCATATGTTTGATGCCTGGTCTTGGACTTTGTGAGTCAAACTTCGCTATTTTGACCCATTTAAGTAGACTGTTGCAGCAGCTTTGCTGTATCAACACAAGGTTTTCTCCTTCACTTTTCTACTTATCCACTTGCCCAAAATCTTTAATTTTTGTTTTTCTTTACTCCTAGATGGCTTATCTTAACATATTATCAGCTTTTGATCATTAACTTTTCCATTTAATTTCCTAAATCTTTGCTCAAAATCATCCACCTGGGGTATTTTTTTAGCATTTTTAAAGTTTCTTCAAATGCTTAACTGTCAGTTTTCTCTAGTCTTTTTTTCTACTTAAATCTTTTCTAAAATTCCCCATTTTGCTTTTAGGTGTAGTTTCCTAGCTCTAGTAGAACTGTTTGTGCTTACTTTAGCTTTTGCTCATCATTTAGATAGCCTTATATAGCCCCTTAGTCCACTTTAGCTTCAGCAACCCATTTTCCCCTTTATGTTTGCTAGTGCTTTTTAGGCTTATATTACCACTTCTTTCTGTTCCCTTTAGCTTAGTCAAGTTCCCCCTAGTTATCTCTAGCTTTATTTCCCCTAGTTCAGCTTATTAGATCCATTAATAGCTTTTAGAATTTCTTGTTTTAGCCTTAGTATAGCTTTAACTAAACTGCATATCATTTATGTTATTTCTGTGCTTTTTAGTAAGTGTCAAGAATAGTTTTAGTTTTATAAAATGCTCATTTTCATTAGTCAAACCAGTTTTTATAATAAAAATACAAAAATAAAAAATGTTTTGCAAAAAAGTCATGGCCAGGGTTCGACCCCTGGTCTTTTACCTCACACAGAACGAACCCAGCTCCTCATCCCCTTGCCATCCCCCCTATTAGATGTTTCTTGTTAGATTTCCCTTTATTATTAACTTATTAGTAATTCCCTTTTTATAGCTTATTGCTTTACTTAGCTTATTTCCCAGCTTATTAGGATAAGTTTCCCCTCCTCGTATTTTTCCTAGATGGTGTTTTGTATTAAGTAGTTATATAAAAAATCTTAGATTTATTTGATAACGTTTTCTATTTTTAACCATTTTATTTCTTTTAATTAGATTTTGAATCATTTAAAATAAATAAAAAGTCTTAAAAAAAATATTTTTCTTTTTCTAAAATTTTCTTTTTACATTTAGAATTTATGAAAATTGTTTTCATCCCCGTAGGCCTTAGAATTAATTAGTTGCCTTTTAGACTCGTTTCGTTACGATTTAATTCTCGTTTTTAGTTTATATTTGCGTTTTAGGTATCCTTATGCCTTGTTATCTGTTCCCTTAGCTTAATTGTTTGTTTTTAATCGTTATTTCACTATCCGTAGTATAAAACCCCTATATTCTCACTTTTATCCCATTCACTTCACGATATCACGTTCACGAACCGACAACTCAATTCAACCTTCGTTGGGACTACGACCCGGGAAATACTTCCACGAGTATTTCTTTGGAAATCAAATATTACATCACAAAACAAAAAAAAACAAATCTGTATAAACCCACAAGGACCAAACTGCAAATACACAAAACCTCAAGGACTAAAAGAAAAAAAAGAAAAAGATATCATCATCTTCAACCTCTCGACACACACACACACACCTGCACACACACCTCTCGACACACACACACACACCTGCATAAACACACACCTGCAACACACACGAAACACACACAAAAACCCACCAAAAACCAGTTTAACTTCGCGTTACCTAACGTCGCGTGAATCTTTAACGCACGTAGGACTTAACGCGATCCCTAGCATTGGTAACGTGTGTTTAACGCACGTTAAAGGTTGTCCACGTAGGCTTTAACGCCGGATCGGCATTACTGCTGTGCATGCTCTAAAGATAACTATGAATTCTTTTCTTCAAAAAGTTATCAAGGTTATAAATTTGAGTATGGATTAAATATACTCAATAAGACTCCAACCTAGAAGATTAATAAGACACCATCATATGATGGAATGTGATGAATCACAGTCTTAAATTGAAGTTCTGAATTTGTTAAACTACTTATGAGTAGGTTATTAACAAATAAAAATCATGAACTATCAATATGTATTTGTAATATCCCAAAAGAGAACATTGTATTGTTGCTTTATTTGCTAAGTATTTATAGATAGTCTTTAAATTACTAAAAGCAAGTGGGAGTTTTGATCTTTAAAGGATAAAATTACAAGATACATACTCTTCTAAAATAAACTAGTGAATATCATAATGAGGCTAGACATGAAAATGTTAAACTTCAAGATGATGGAATTCTCATTCATAGATCCGCAAGGATATCTAAGATATTTGATTAATATGTTGAAAATTATTTTGTGATACATTACCAAATATGGAATTGGGTAAAGTACACATGCTATGAATGATAAAGATGCTGTCCATAAAGATAATCAATTTTGAAACTTGGTTTATCTTAATAGTTAGACTAGAAAATGAAGATGAGTTTCTCCAAAGATAAGGTAACCCTTGTTTAAATCTTTGGATAGAAATCATATGGACAATATTGTACACGTATTTAATGCATGTCTTATGACAAGATTATTAATCACATTTAAGCAATTAACTGTGATTGAATATTATATCCTAAACACATTAAATATATTAAGATTATGATTGTCATATTTTTATTAATATGAAAATGACAATGGAATATCAAAACTCTTTCTTGAAAGATTACTTGAGCGAGGACGATAAGTAATCAAAAGGAGTTATGAATTCAAATAAATCTCTGGAGGTGTACAAAGTGCAATAATCCATAAATGGATAAATGCATGCATCTAGGAGATTACTCTTATGTTTAATTATTAAATCCATGTTTTGATTTATAATTTAAATAAAATAATTTCTAAGTATTCCTAAAAGCTAGTGGGAGTATTATGTTTAATTTCCTAAATCATATATGTTGTAAAACATATAAGAAGTAACATTCCATAGTCATGAATGCAGTGCATTTTTGTGAAATAACTTAACGCTATACGTAACTGGTAGTCATAAGGGTTGTTTTCGGACGTGTTACAAAGTTCATGGGTTTTGCTTGTAGTCAATAAATAATTTGTTCCTTCAAATTAATTTTGGAGTTTAATATTGCTGGGCCCCTCGTAGGGTAGCAGAGTCATATCTGCTAACAGCATAGTCAAATTCATACTAGCAGCAGAGTCCACTGTCAGCAGGATCCACTAGCAGCAGAGTCCAGCAGCAGAGTCAGCAGCAAAGTCAGCTAGCAGCAGATTCAGCAGCATCCACTAGCATAACCACAATTGAGTCAGGGTGTTCATGGACCAAATGGGTGTACACTCCGTACGTCCAAACCCATTACCAGGTGTGAACTCATCCCTCAAGTGCACTAAATTTTCCAACAATCCTCCCCAACTTTTGTTCACTTCCTTTGCATGAAAAATTAAACAATAAACAAAACAAGTGCATAAATGAAAATATCCTGAGGATTGAATTTTCACATTAGTACATATACATTCAAACATTCGAGAATCAGGGTGTTCTAAGAATTGAACCCTTCAACCCATTTAAATACCTGAAGATAAATACATACAAGTTTTCAAACACTTAAATACTCCTGACACTATTACAAGCCATGTGTCCATATCCAATTCATAAATGTTGTAAAAGCTAAAAGTCCAAAGCTTCCTGAAGCGGCAAAAACTTCAACATTTACATAGGTGGTTCATCTTTTAATCATGCTCCTGCTCAGCACTTTGTCAAAGAAAATAACCATTAAGAAGTGAAGACTTCATCCTCCTTTCCAGCAGGTAACAAGCACAACCTTGGGATGTAATATAAAACATGTGCTTCAGTCCACAAAATGTTCAGCTTTCCACATTGAACTCAGCTTCCAAGTTTCCTTAGAAGGGAGTTGGGTATCTTTGCATTCAGTGACTAAGTAGGACTTAAACCCATCCCTGTAGCAGACTTTAAAACCAAGTCTCTAGCCAAACCCTTCGTCAAGTGATCAGCTAAGTTTTGTTGAGATCTAACAAACTCTATAGATACCACCCCATTCATGATGAGCTCACGAATCATGCTATGCCTGACACCTAAGTGTCTAGACTTCCCATTGTACATCTGGCTATAAGCCTTTGCCAATGTAGCAGCACTATCACAACGGATAGAAATAGGTGCTATAGGTTTAGGCCACAATGGAATCTCAAGAAGCAGGTTTCTCAACCATTCAGCTTCTTTACCAGCAGCAGCTAAAGCCACAAATTCAGATTCCATGGTTGAACTGGTAATGCAAGTTTGTTTCTTGGATGCCCAAGAAATTGCACCTCCACCAAGTAGGAATACCCAGCCACTGGTAGATGAATTATCTTCAGTGTTACTGATCCAACTTGCATCAGTGTATCCTTCCAACACTGAAGGATAACCAGTATATGAAAGACTATAATCCATAGTTCTTTTCAAATACTTAAAGACCCTCTGAATTGCTTGCCAGTGATGAGCACTAGGATTACTAGTATACCTGCTCAGTTTACCCACTGCAAAAGCAATATCAGGCCTAGTACAAGTCATGGCATACATCAAGCAGCCAATTACCCTAGAATACTCAAGTTGAGATACAGCTTTGCCAGTATTAGGCATTAGCTTCTCACTTGTATCCATAGGAGTACTCACTGGAGTACAATCAAAGTAATTAAATTTCTTTAACACCTTCTCAATGTAATGAGACTGTGAGATAGAAATCTTGTTACTTTCATGTTTAATCCTAATACCAAGGATAACATCTGCCTCCCCCATATCCTTCATGGAGAACTTTGATGACAAAAATTCTTTTGTAAGATCAACTTGATTTTGGTCAGTGCCAAAGATCAACATGTCATCAACATATAGACAAATGATGACTCCTTTACCAGATTCATCAAATTTGCTATATACACATTTGTCAGCCTGGTTAAGTGAATAACCACTAGACAAAACCACTTCATCAAATTTTTGATGCCATTGCTTAGGTGCCTGTTTTAGTCCATAAAGAGACTTAATCAGTTTACACACCTTGTTTTCATTGCCAGGCATGATGAAGCCCTGAGGTTGTTTCATGTAAACTTCCTCATCTAAATCACCATTCAAGAAAGCTGTCTTCACATCCATCTGATGAATAATCAGATTGTGAATTGATGCCAAAGCAATTAGCAATCTTATGGTACTGATACGAGCCACAGGGCATAAGTATCAAAATAGTCTATTCCTGACTTTTGTTTAAAGCCCTGAATAACTAGTCTTGCCTTGAACTTTTCAAAAGTTCCATTTACCTTCATTTTCTTTTTGAAAATCCATTTGCAACCTAGAGGTGTGCAACCAGGTGGTAGATCAGTCAACACATAAGTGTTATTGCCCATGATGGAGTCCATCTCATCATTAACTGCTTCTTTCCAGAAAGCAACATCATGGGACTTCATTGCTTCTTCAAATGTTTTAGGATCATCCTCAACAATGATGCAATATGAGTATTGGTCAGAGACCTCACTCCTTGTACCTTCAATTAAGTATAATTGAAACTCAGGTCCAAATGACTTTGGAGTCCTCACCCTATTGCTCCTTCTGAGCTCAGGTTCAGGTTGTTGTTCCACAACCTCAACAGGAACCTCATCGGATACTTCTGAAGCACCATTGTCATAAGTTCCATTTGGAATCCTTTGATTTGGTCTAGGGATAGATGAGAATCTATTCTCATCAAAGAGTGCATCCCTTGATTCAATTATAGAGTTAATTGAAACAGATTCATTAGGTTAAATAACATAGAACCTATATGCCTTGGAATGCTCAGCATATCCAACAAAGATGCATTCAATGCCTCTTTCACCCAAAGTTTTCTGCTTTGGATCAGGGAGTCTTACAACAGCCCTACAACCCCAAATCCTGAAAAAGTTCAGGTTGGGTTTTCTTTTAGTCCAGAGTTCATAAGGAGTAACCTTGTTCCTTTTGTTGGGAACCCTATTTAATAAATAGCAAGCTGTCAACATAGCTTCATCCCAGAACCCTTGACTCAGCCCTGAATAGGGCAACATGGAATTAACCATCTCCTTCAACACTCTGTTTTTCCTTTCAGAAATACCATTCTGCTGAGGAGTATAGGGAGCAGTCGTTTCATGGATTATACCAACAGACTGAAAATACAGAGTATCCATGTACTCACCTCCCCTATCAGTCCTAAATCTTTTGATTAGAGACCCTTGTTGCAATTCAACTTCAGTTTTAAATACTTTAAATTTATCTAATGCTTCATCCTTAGTATGTAACAAATAAACATAACAAAACCTAGAAGCATCATCAATAAAAGTCACAAAGTATTTCTTATTCCCCAAAGAGGGAGTAGCATGCAAATCACATAGATCACTATGAATCAGTTCCAACACTTTAGTTTCACGTTTTACACTTTGAAAAGGTTTCTTAGTTATTTTGTTCATCATACAAGTTTTACACTTTTTAGTGTCCATATCAAAGGCTGGAATTAATCCATCCTTAGACATATCTTGCATTCTTTTAAAGTGTACATGGCCAAGTCTAGCATGCCATAAGTTTGAATCATTCAATTTAGTGGTTGACATAAAAGCAGAATTAACATTATCATGCACAATATTAAGCCTGAACATTTGATTACACAAATAGCCAAAACCAATAAACACACCATGTTTAGACAAAACATACTTATCAGATTCAATTACTTGTTTATAACCACAATTATTCAAAACACTACTAGAAACCAAATTCTTTCTAATATCAGGAACATGTAAAACATTAAACAAAGAAACAATCTTTCCAGAACTAAACTTCAAATCCACACATCCTTTTCCATGCACCAGGGCAGTTGACTCGTTTCCCATATGAAGAATAGAACCATCATTCATTGACTCATAAGTCTTGAACCAGCTTCTATCTTTACACACATGAATTGTAGCTCCAGAGTCAACCCACCAAGCAACATCATCATCCTGCACAAAGTAAATTTCAGATATATATGTAACATAATAAATCTCAAAAGACTTATTAAACATATTCTGACCTTTCAGAGAATTGGTGTTGCCATTCCCTCCACTTGTGCCTGATCCATTGGATTTGTTTCCAACTTTACCACCCTTGCAATCTTTCCTGAAGTGTCCAGGTTTCCCACACTTCCAACAAGTCACTTTTGGTTTCTTGTTAAGATCATCTTTGGTGTTATCATGATGCTTACGCTTGCCCTTGTTGTCATTGTTCCTGGAGGAGTTGTTATGCTCCACCATATTGACAACTGATGGACCAGTAGCATTGCTACTCTTTGGCTTGTCAATGTCTTGTGCTTTGAGTGATTCCTCAATGCGCAAGTGACTGCCCAACTCAACAAGAGTTAACTCCTCCTTCTTATGCTTAAGCATATGCTTGAAATCTTTCCAAGAAGGAGGTAGTTTATCGATGATACAAGAGACTGAAATAGCCTCATCCATGTTCATCTTGTGTTGTGTGAATCGACCAAGTATACTAAGAAGTTCATTGTATTGTTCCATGACAGGTCTAGAATCAACCATTTTGTAATTGTTAAAATTACTTACAAGGAACTTCTTACTTGATGCATCCTCAGCCATATACTTGGCTTCCAAGGAATCCCATAGTTCTTTAGAAGATTCAACATTCTGATAAATATCAAAGAGTGAATCAGACATACCATTGAGGATTAAACCTCTGCAAACATAGTCATCATTCTCCCACTTGCTTCTTGCTCTCATCTGTTCCATGGTAGCATTATCCCCATGATCTTCAGGAATATCAGAAGTGAGAACAGACACTACATTCATGCTTGTCAGCAGGAACTGCATCTTCTTCTGCCATCTTCTAAAATCAACACCTTCAAACTTTTCCAGCTTGGAAAAGTTAGCAGCCATATGTCTCATGACAGCAGCCATTGATTATCACTAATAGTTTCTATTGATTGTTGGTTATTAGGTGTTACTGTGTTCCCAGATTAGGGTTAAGATAATCAATAAGTACCGGATATTCACTTGAAATCGTGGTATCACTTTCCAATAGAAACTATTCGACCCTATGCCTGGGTTACACGAATATCTCTATGGGATAAGACCAAGTGATGTTCTTGTTTTAGGCACAAATCAAGAACAGAAGCGTATTCAAGTGTTTAGGGTTTTGTGTTAATCGTCCTTCATGCAGAATGTTATGACCTCTATTTATAATAGAGAATACTCAAACCCTAGCCCATGGAATTATGTATATTTAACGGCCCATTAAATATATCATAACACTTTCCATAATAGTAGGAATCAGTGGTTATCAGTGGAAACAATATTACCACTAGCAGTGGTAATATTAACACTAGCAGTGGAATCAGCAGCAGAGTCATATCTGCTAGCAGCAGAGTCAAATTCATACTAGCAGCAGAGTCCACTGTCAGCAGGATCCACTAGCAGCAGAGCTAGCAGCAGAGTCAGCTAGCAGCAGATTCAGCAGCATCCACTAGCATAACCACAATTGAGTCAGGGTGTTCATGGACCAAATGGGTGTACACTCCGTACCTCCAAACCCATTACCAGGTGTGAACTCATCCCTCAAGTGCACTAAATTTTCCAACAGCTATCAGCCAAGGGTCATAGCATGTTGTGAGGGGTGTGGAGAAGGAGGATTATATTGGTATTAATTAGATACATCGGCCAAACACATGAATCAACCCAATATTTATCTTTTAGATATACATCAACTTTTTTGACATATAACGGATTGAATCATACCTTGATCACTAGCCGACTTGTCTAGATTTTCATATTGCAGACCCTTTTTAAACACAGTGACCAATTTTTCACGACAGAGTGGCATCAAACATTCAACACTTTGGGCCAAAGTGTTACACCTGATGGACAGGCCGTTTTTAATGGGTCTGATACATGCTACATTTCAGTGGCTTTCATAGAACACCAATCATTTAAAATTAAAACACGTCTTTAGATATTGACACGACAGTTCCAGTGTTATAGATATATTCTATCTTTACAATAAGGAAAGTCGGCAAACACATACAGATCACAAGAAAACACGAGGGGCAAAAAATTCATGACAACTGTTACATATGAGTATGAACCACAAAATTTAGGTTAAATTCACAGAATATAGGAAAGCAAACATAAAATGTGTTATGGCGTTACACCGCTCTCAGTTGTACTCTCACTTGTATGCATTTCACTGATTTAGTCTATGGCATTCACACATGATCACCCCTAAATGTCAGCAGCAAGGAAGTTATCTGATAAAGTTACCTGCAAAATAAAATGAAATTTCCCGTTATTTATCACAATCTAGCATGTCACATAACCGGGATACATCCAATTTAGTTTCAAGAATTTTATCGTGGATCTGATACATGTTTCATAACCATAAGGTAGTAAAGACTATGTTCAAAACTGATAGTCAGGGGTTAAAAATTTGTGTTTCTTAACAATACAGGAAGAGGGGGATGATAAGATGTTCACTATAGATAAACTTTCAACCTCTTTGCTTCCCCTTTTATCAAAAGAAAAAATTCTGATTTACTCGCAACATGTCGAATAGTCATAACCAGAATCTATCAATTCATAGTTACAATGGCTGAAAGCTCAAATTTTCCCCCTCTAATTTGTCTAAACTGAAAAAAATAAGATCAGGGCTGAATATGAAAACTAATCTTGCTACTGGGAACCAATGAACCAACTTTTTGAGATCAAACACAACCCAAATTAGCCAATTTATAAATAAATATGTCAAAATTTCAAATTTACCACCTCTAGTTATTCTAGATAAATATACGAAAAATAATGTCACTACTGTGCAACATAATTGCTACTTTTTAGAACCTTTCCTAGTCTGTCATCTTGGATGGGCACCAAAAAATGCTACATGTCAAGTACTCATGCACACTAACTAAAGGGAAAGTATGTATTTAGTTCTCAAGGATATGACATGAACTTGTGCATCTGCATTGCAACATAAAGATGCTCCAACAACTTGGGGTTATAAGAACCTTTTTAATTCTGTATTTTCTGCATATAGCAAGTACTCTTTTTTTGCCGAATGAAAAACCTAATTTGAAGGCAACATGGATATGTATATTCTTCTTTTTTTTTTCTTTTTTTTTGGGGGGGGGGTGTTGTGGTAAAGACATCATTTGCTGCAAAGTATTAATCAAAAATGGCAAGAGGTTACACAGTAACGAAAACATATAGAGCAGTCTACAAGTTGTGCATACCTGCATCATCTGTGAAGTTAGCTGACAGACTGCTTCAGAGTTTTGCATCATCTCTATTAACTGGGGGTTGGAATCGAACATACTGTGTAGTTGTGGGTTTTGGCCAATAATCTTCGATTTCATATTACTTGGAAACATTAAAGAACGATTGAAACCAGCTACGATAATCAATATAGTTAGTGTTATTAGTTAGTATACCTGGTCCATAATATGTGGACTGGAAGGCAAGGTTTGCATCATCTGAGAAATAGCTGGACATAGCATGTCTGGCATGCCTCCAGTCGGGCGGTCTACCCCAGAAACATATGGTTCTCTTGTACCAGCATTTATCTGATCACCACCACCTAATAATGTGCAACATTCATTTTAGCCCATAATTATCAGAAAAAATAAGTAATAAAATGGAGCGCTGAAGAAATTGGAATGTTTGGTTTACCTGTAGTAGTGTTAGGAAGTGGGTTAGAATTAGAAGGTGGAGTCGTTCTCGTAGTCCCAGCAAACGGGTTTTGGGCTAATGTCAGCAAGTCCTTCTTGTCTATCACCAAGTGAATCGTGTGATCTGCCTGGAGGCCTACATGATATCAAACAAACACATTTTTACTAAACAAATGAAAAGAACAATTGCATAAATCTGAGTCAAGAACAGCCATATCAATATTAGGCTAGTGTTTTTTATTTTTTTTAGAAAGGCAACATTTTATTATTAGGAAAAAAAAACACTGATACAATACAAGACATCCCACCTCAATTAACAAGCTACTTAAAAGAGGATGAGACCCAAACGACAAAATACAAAACAAAACAAAGAAACTATTTCTCAAACCCCACACTAACCGGCACATGACATCTAGTACATGCAAAAATATATATGTAAAACCAACCACTAACACAAACACCACAACTGACCAATGCACCCTATATTCACATGAGAATATAAGATTCCCATATGAAATACAAGGCCACCAGTGACCACTTGATACCAAAACAAACATAAAGAAGCCTTCTGAACCAAACTTAACATGCAGACTAAAAATCGCCACTTGCTCTCCTTCTCTTATGAATCTCGACCGACTACAAACCTAATAACCTAAAACCTCTTGCTCCCCTTCTCTTATGCTCGTAGATAATTAACCACAACTCACAAAAAAACCATCAAAATTTGACAAAGGTGTATCAAAATATGTTCACATAAGCTACAAAATTTGATTCCATCACAAACACCCCTGGTCTTCTACACAGCATAATTTGTGCATAGCATTTAGTCAGAGTTATAAACTATTTAAAGACCTTCTTAGTTCAATGTATTTGACGAAAAAAAGATAATGACCTGTAGACTCACACATCATACCTATAAACCTTTAAACATATACGCAAATGAGTCGTGTCATTATTTCGTTATCTACTTGATACATTTCTCTACATTTGATTCAAAAATAAACAAATCCATACACTATCTACTGAAGTACTTATTTTAAGATACTTATAAGGAAAATAATTAGCAATGGCTCAAACACCCACATATAATTCAACCCCAAATTGCTCATCAGAAACCCTATAAACTAAAAACGCCGCACTGGGGGATCAGTAGCCCCATGTTTCCGATATTTCCTATACTGATAATCAAAATTCTACTCAAACCAATTCGCATCACACGTTGTGTCGTTATTTCATCATCTACTTACTGCATTTGAATACATTTTTATACAAAATAAGCAAATCCAAACACTATTTGTTGAAGTGCCTATTCTCTAAGCTTGTTATCCACATCAGCTTATAAGAGGTATATTAAACAATCCCAAAAACCCTCATATAATTCAAACCAAATTACATATCAAAAGCTCTATAAACTAAAAGCTCTATCAAAAGCTCTAATCCCCCAAGCAAACACATGCATCAACTAAGACACTAACAACAACCATAATTAAAGCAAATAGTCATGCAGTAACAAATCCATGACACACAAAACAAAATAATAATAATAATAACAACAACAACAACAACAACAACAACAACAACAACAACAACAACAACAACAACAACAACAACAACAACAACAACAACAACAACAACAACAACAACAATAATAATAATAAAAAATAGCCCATACATATACCGTAGCTATCTAGGGTTTGATCATCCTCCAAAGCAATTCCTCTATAAATTAACTTCTGTTTAATCGCAGGAATCTCAGATTTTCGAACCAATAAATCCTTAAATTCAACAACCTTTGACACGGCGTTATTATTCAACGTAACCGGAAAATGACCCCGGTTGAACATATTATGTTTATGTCAATCTCACCCATCATCAATTAATTAAAACAAAACCCAAATACTACAACCGAAACCCGGCCTTGACGAATATTCTTTTTGTGTTTGAGATGGATTGATTATGAATGAGGGAGGGAGGGAGGCCGGTTATAAATACACACGTGACAAGGAGTTGACAGGAAGCAAGCGGAAAAACATATAGCAGGCAGGCACGTTTTTTTATTCTTATGAATGAGGGAGGGTATAAATAGGCGGTTGGTTGTGAATGGGTTGGGCCTCTTTATTGTGTTTTTGCGTATTGTCGGTGGCAAATTAGCAGACACCGATCCCAAAAAATTCGATTGTATGTATTTTCCAAATAAAGATGAGCCCCCGATCTACAAAGCTGAGCATCCAGTAACACATGACTATTTAGATATCGATTCATCAAACCCTATAGTTTCTATGCTTCTATCCCGTTATTGCGAGGGCAGACTTCATTGTACATTCAACAAAGATGACTTCAAAAAGATTTATGGCAACGAGGACACCACTTATACTAACTCCTCTCGTACTGTCACGTTACCAGATGGTCATCAAGTTACTAGAGTACACAATAAGTTCGCAAAGAATGATGATTGGTATCTACACTATACACACTTTGATGTTTGGTCAATTAAATATTTCGTTGGGCTGACAATGGTGTTCAGA
The DNA here is from genome assembly GCA_014162995.1 of Artemisia annua. NCBI lineage: Eukaryota > Viridiplantae > Streptophyta > Magnoliopsida > Asterales > Asteraceae > Artemisia > Artemisia annua. The sequence continues at coordinate 21,525 of LBNU01013101.1, read as the reverse complement.
GTTTTGAGTATGGTTTTTTACGAAAATTTTATATTTTCTTGATGTTTGGTCAATTGATTATTCATATGCTGAGTTGTGGTTGTGGGTTGAGGCTTATTGATTTATATAGTTCTTTCTGATACAAGGTCACGCTTTCTAACCGCCTTTTAGTGATCTTATCGTTCTTATCGAAGCCACCAAACTAATTCACATCCAAGAAAAAACCCCAAAAACGCGATCAACATATTTACAGATATCAATACACATCGTTGATATAATTAAAGTGCTAATCAGAATGACAGAGCACGGACGAACCAAAACAACATACTACTGTTGTAGGTTGTGTTATTGATGAGAGTAAGGTAAAAAAAACAAAACAAAAAAAATTCATAATCTTTTTTGTTAATCTTTTTTGTCCTTTTACTTTTTTTAAAATGATTTATTAGGGCATGATATTTTTGAGTTTATTGTTATGTGTGTGTCAGAGATAGTGACTACAAGTTACAACATACCCTTATGAAACAGTCATGGATGTTCTTAGAAGGTGACGTGGGACCAGACGCAGTACGAACTCTTTGAAAAACAATATTTTCTGCCTATAGACGACTTTGGTTGTAGAAATAGGCATTACATACAAATCTTAAAAACGGATTACAGTTAGTATAAGAAAAAATGTCACAACTGCTGAAATCACGTTTTTAACCACGGCTAGATATGAATACCATTGAAATTATACAGTACATATATTGACTTCTCGAAAGCAGATGTATGTGCGTGCAAATGAAGATTCTAATGTACATTTAAGTTACTCAAATGGAGGTCCAACAAGATGTTACAAGGAGTAAATTTTTTTCGCTCAAGACACGTAGTACCTCAAATCCAATGCAAATTAAAGTGGCCTAATTTGTAAATCTTATAATATTGCCAGGCGTTCGCGGAAAAGAATTCTAACTGAATGTATACAACCTGAACGTGAACTGAGTTGGAGGAGGTTTTTGAACAGAACTTCGATAGGCGAGAGGTAAATCACAATTACTGATTTCTACCGAATGTATTCGTGTTCGTGAATGATTTTTCTTCCATTTAATATTGGTCTTCAAAATCATGGTTAATGAATCATAAGCTTTAGTTTTGCAGATGACATAGACAAAGCCGAACTTAACATATAAGAAGCATTGGTTTTCACTACATTTTACATCCATGTCAACACTACACTTTCGTTGTGATAAAGGTAACTACTTGAAGTACTAATACACTTTCACTGTTATAGTGTATTAGTGTGCATATTAGACTACACAAAGTATATTTTAGACAATAGAATATGGATAATGCTAGTTGACGTAAACCGATTGTTAAATACTATATTGATGTGATTGATTGAAACGTTACAATAAACGGTAACAAAGTGCCGTTATGTTATTATTATTGATAATTTTGATTAATGTCATTTTTAGAGATTGATATGAAAATAAAACAATCATGCAAATGGTATGATTATGAATCTGCCATTGAAAATAAAGCAAGTCTACTCACTAAAAATTTGGTTTAACTTTCATGTATGATCACTTACAGATAAAACTGTCTGATTAGTACTACTCTAAACAACAACAGCACAATGTACAAGTTACCTATGACTTTTTGTAACCTGAATTTACATGAGACAATGACATTTTTTGAAAACAATAATCTCGATATTGCTTCTCTCTAAAACTCGAAGGACCAAAGTCGTTAAAAGGAAACTTAATAACCGATTGGTTAGTTAAGTTAGTTAAAAGATAATTCTGTAAAAATATGAAAGGGTGTGTCGATTTGACCACAACCCTTCGAATAGACACGATGGTTCGAATTGCAACCATTTGTTTAGTATAAGTACTTATGTACATGTAATGTTACAAGTTTAGACCAGTTAATAGTTATTCAGATTTTATTTACTTGCAATTGCTTATCGACTCTCATATTTGGGACCAACATTTGGTATCAGAGCCATGCCCGTTACACACTTCAAACCAGAAACCTTTAACAAGACCAAGTAGGAAACCAAAACAAAAACCAGACGCTGGAACTCTCATTCCAGAATAGAACACGCAGTGTACAAGCAAGAATACGTTGCCTAGATAACTATGACGCAAGGAAGGAAAGTGCACGACCATACTTGTGGGGAAATTGCAAACGAGAAGGGGCACCAAACGAAGTGGTGACCAAATTGGTTGTGTTGGTGTGATCACTGTACGCGGCAGTAAGGAACAAAAAAAACATAAGTTTGCATAAACTTTTGTTTGTGACTTATACCACACGACAACAAACCAAAGAGACCCTTTGTTGCAAAGATAACACAACAAATTGGAAGAAGAAGGACGTCAAAAGGAGAGACCCACTGTTGCATACAACGCAACACGTTGGAAAGAAATAGGTTGCTTGGATATAAACGGTACCGAGAAACAAAAACAATCCAGAAATTGTTTGAAGGCACGTTAGCAATACAAGAAAAACAACAATGAAGGAAACAATCTGATTAGTTGTTTTGGTAAAAATACCGAGGGGTATTTGTTGTGGGAACATATGGTGTGGAACAAGAAAATAGACGAAGGGAAGAGTATTGTGGAACGCATAAGATTAGGAATAAGCAACGGAGACGACAAGGACATAAGCATAATCGCAAGCCATGTTTAGAAAACGTACTACTATTGATAGTATTAGAAGAAGAAAAAAACAAACAAAACCGTTTGTTTGATTAAATGCCGTAGGGTATTTTTTGGGCACTTTGTGAAAACAAGAGATTGGAAATCAAGGAAAAACAACAAGCAACCAAACTTGTTGTTTTACCGAAAGTTTGGTGACTTTTGGAGGGAAGCCGAGACAAAAAAAAGGAGTCTAGAGCACGGTTGATTTCAATTCGACACAAAGGAAAGGAAGGAGCAACGTGGTATGGGTGTGGTTTATTGGAAAGCAATTCGACAACATCAAGGGGTGTACGTGAATTGACTTGGGTGAACAAGGGAAAGAAAACGTAGTTGGCATAACATTCTAGTGCCGACATAAAAGGGAATACACATTATGGTTTTGACACAACAACAAGGTCACAACAAATTTAAATTTTGGATTTCATTTCATTTACATGGTATAGATACTTGTTTATACTATTAGGAAATCCCAAGAACTTTATATATTGATCCCGTACTATTAGGATTCCCGGATAACTATTTCTATTCCTGTAGTATTAAGTGATACCACACTAGTTAGGAATTCTCATATAAGTAGAAGGTGAAGATTATAAACACCTTTAAGATGGCCGGTGACGACACGAATAACACTAATAATAATGTAGTGAAACCCGTAACACCTATTGCATAATACCAATGCCCTAAACTTAAAACCATAAACTACACGGTTTGGGCTATACAAATTAAGGTTATACTAGAAGCACATGGTTTATGGGAGACAATAGAACCTAAGGAAAACACGCAAGTAGATGATAAGAAAGATAAGTAAACTATTGCCCACCTAGATCAAGCGTTGACCGAAGATGTGATTTTACAAGTAGCATGTTGTAAAACGGCAAGGGAGTTATGGGAATCGTTGAAAAGGAGACACGTTGGAGAAGAGAAAGTGCAACAAGCACGATTACAATCATTGATGATTGGATTTCATACCCTTCAGATGAAGGAAGATGAAATAGTGGATGCATTTACGAACAAACTAAATGGTTACGCCACGAAGGCTAAAGAATTAGGAAAGACCATGGATGAATCACTTTTAGTTAGAAAACTATTAGATTCCACACCAGATAGATTCATTCAGATAGTAGCATCCATAGAACAGACAAAAAATCTCGATAATATTACCTTAGATGAGATCGCTGGAAAACTTAAGGCATTCGAGGAAAGGATAAAACTCCGAAAGGAAGGACAAGTAGAAAGCCAGGATAATTTACTATTCGCACAAGGCGAACACTCTAAAAATGGAAAACGGTTTACAAACATAGAGGTAGGTCAAACTACTCACGAGGGAACTGGAAAAATAACAAGTATAAGGATAGCTCGAATGGAGAAAACTCAACTCACAAAGATAAGTCAAATAAAGGTAGACGTGAGTGGGATATAAGGAAAGTAAAATGTTTCAATTGCGGGAAACAAGGACATATTAAGAAAGACTGCACAAAACCATCAACAACCCAGGAACAATCAAAGTTTATCTTTGAAAGACGATAAACCATCACTATTAATGACTACACACGAAACTGAACACGAAGAAGTACTGTTAAATGAAGGACAAGTACAACCGGAAAGTATGCTACAACAGATGCTAGCATATGGTATTTAGATAATGGTGCAAGTAACCATATGACGGGAACCAAGAGTCATTTTAAGGATATTGACGAAAGCATCACTGGACGCGTTCGTTTTGGAGATGGATCGTATGTGGAGATAAAGGGTAGAGGTTCAATACTATTAGGATGTAGAAACAAGGAACAAAAGATAGTGTCAGAAGTTTACTACATTCCAAACCTCAAAAGTAACATACTTAGTCTAGGACAACTTACCGAGATAGGTTGCAAGATCATCATGGATGGAAACAAGTTGACTTTGTATGACATGAACAAGAAATTGTTAATAAAAGTAGAAAGATCTAAGAATAGACTTTACAGTATTAGACTACCTACGAATAGAGGCACCTATATGTCTCTTAGAAAACGTGGATAACCAAGAATGGTTATGGCATGCTAGATTAGGTCATCTGAACTTTGACGCGTTGGACAAGATGACAAGAAAAGGTCTAGTAAATGGAATACCAAGGATAAATCATGCAGGACAAATCTGTGATGCATGTTTATTAGGAAAACACATTAGAATACCAGTTCCACATAAAGCTAAATTTAAATCAAAGAACCCATTGGACTTAGTATATGGAGATCTTTGTGGTCCCATAAGTCCAGCCACACACTCTGGAAAGAAGCTCATCTTCTTATTGATAGATGACTGCACACGTTTCATGTGGGCCTACTTTCTAGCATCATAAGATCATGCATTTAGCACATTTAAGGAATTTAGACAGAACATTGAAATGGAGTTGAAGTTGAAATTAAAGATGCTAAGAACAGATAGAGGAGGTGAATTTACATCAAATGAGTTCACCAAGTACTGTAAGGAAAATGGTATAGCAAGACAGTTGACAGCACCATACTCACCACAACAAAATAGAGTAGTGGAGAGAAGAAATAACAACTAGGAGTATGATGAAAGCAATGAAGTTACCCTTAACTTTTTGGGCGGAAGCAGTCAAACACGCCATTTACATACTCAACAGGGTACCTACAAAAGCCCTGGAAGATAAGACACCATATGAAGCCCTCTACAACAAAAAACCGAATCTGGAATACCTAAGAATATTCGGATTGCACAGCTTATGCTAAGATAACGATACCTCACTTGAAGAAGTTAGATGACAGAAGCATACCGATGGTTTATTTAGGAGTAGAGGAAGGATCAAAAGCATGTAGGCTATATGATCCAATAAGAAAAAAGAAACATGTTAGTAGGGATGTAAAGTTTATGGAAACGAAACTTTGGGATTGAGATAAAAGTGAAGAGGATACAAGTACACAAGACATATTTTGGGCTAGTTTTGTGGTAGACGAAGTTGACAATGAAAATCCTATACTAGTCAACGTAGAAAAAAATGACAATATGTATCCAATACCGGATCCAACATCAGATCCAGACTCGCCAATCACATCACCAACATACAATTATGACCCTAACTCAGAAGAGGAAGAAGAAGCTACTTTTAGCTCATTAGGAAGCTCATATCAGAGATATGATCATAGACCAGTACGAGGTTTAGCAGAAATCTATGAAACTGCACAACAAGTGGAAGCACCAAGTTTATTCTTCACAGAAGAAGAACCTCGTAATTATAAGGAAGCATCAAAAGATAAGAAATGGATTGAGGCCATGGAGATTGAATTGGATTCAATCAACAAAAATAATACATGGACTCTTACTACATTGCCAACAAATCAGAAAGAAATAGGACTCAAATGGGTTTATAAGACCAAGAGAGATGCTAAAGGAAAAATCATTAAGTATAAGGCAAGATTAGTAGCAGAAGGTTATGTACCAGAACAAGGAATAGACTTCGATGAAGTGTTTGCCCTAGTTGCTAGGATAGAGACAGTACATCTAATATTGGCACTAGCAGCATATCATGGTTGGCAAGTACACCACTTAGATGTAAAATCAGCAATTTTACATGGAGAATTGAAGGAAGAAGTCGACGTTACACAACCTGAAGGTTTCATTCAAGAAGGAAACTTAGGAAAAGTAAGATGAATTCAAATAAGTACATATTATTATCATCATTTATCCTATTTATTTGACTTTTTTTTTACTTTATTATGTATGATAATCGGTGCTTTAATGTTTACTTTAGTGATTCTCAGGTAAAAACAGGTAATAGGTGAAACTTGGCAATTTTGGACTAATTATGGAGCACAACGAGCAAGTTGTCAAAAGTCTACTGAAATTCTGAAATTCAGAAGATGCGCCGTATCTCTCTCAACAGATACACCGCAATATCATACTTAGATGAATTCGAAGACCATTGCCTGACTTTGAAGAATGCGCCGCATGGAATTCTACCATGCACCGCTTATGAAACTTTGGTCAGCAAAGAAGATCAAGCTTGTTCTACTACGGATACGCCGCATTATACTTCTGACATACGGCGTATCACTATCAAGACTTCACCAGATACAATTCAAGATACTCAAGGACATGCACCGCATAAAGATTTAAGTTACGCCGTATCTGAAGACGGTGTACGAATATTCCAGAATATATTAATCTTGGACCCCACGCGAAGTTAAGTAAATGCGCCGCATCTGCTCAGTACATGCGCCGCATCGTACCCTAAGACAGAAACTATAAATACCCCAAGACCTAGACGAATTTTGTGTGCAACATAACCTTAAGGAGCCGAGTTCAGTCGAAGAAGCAACACAAGACACACCCCAAACGAAGATATTAGAGCTGTAATAAGGTCCTGCATGCATTTAAGTCATTAAGTAGTTTTGTTTTATTGAAATAGTACACTTTAATTCATCAGGATAGATGGGCATATGTATGTGACTACGAAAAATCATACATACCTCTTAAAATTGCTTTCCCACCAATTAAAGTTTATATGATGATGTCTTTGGTGACTTATATTAGTGCTTTGATAACCTCTGTGTCTAGCTGAGCTTTGCTTGGGCTGCCATACCCCTTCCTCACCTATTTTATCTGACGTCTTTGGATGAATAGGATAGTCATAAGTTATCATTAAGGGTGGACCCGCCGATGTGACTAGAGCCAATGAGAAAGATTTAATTACATACACTTCATATAAAACTAGCAATAAAACAAGTGACAAGCTACTTAATTATCAGGACAGGTCTTCTTATAGTTTCTATTATCTATCTGTGTACGTATATGCCATTCGCTGATTCGTGCTCATTAGTTTAATTTACTATTTAACTCAACCAATATGTGCCAGTCTCTCAGGCTGAACCCCTTTGCGTTAGATTAGGCTGTAAAACTAACGTAGGATATTAAAATACTGATTAGGTTAATTAGATAAATCGTTCCACTCTTAGTGATCGACACTATACTTACCATTATATACAAACTGACCGGGTATACTGCTCGTTAAGTGTGTGTGTTATTGATAAGTCGGCTAAATATAAATGTAAAACTTGAGTAGGAATTAACACTGCTAAACCGCAACGACACATCACGCGCATCAGATAGTCACCTATTACATGGTGTACTCAGAAACAACCTACGGTGGCACTATCATCATGTGAATCAGAATTCATGGCGGCTACTGGAGCAGCATGTCAAGCTTTGTGGTTAAAACGACTGCTTAGTGAATTGACTGAATGGCAAGAAAAGAGGATAACGCTTAGAGTTGACAACATATCAGCTATAGCACTCATAAAGAACCCAGTATTTCATGGAAGGAGCAAGCACGTAAACATTCGCTATCATTTCATTCGTAAATGTGTAGAGAATGGTCATATCAATGTGGAACACGTTAATGGAGAACTACAAAGAGCGGACATCTTAACGGAAGCCTTACCAAGAATTTTAAACCTTTTGAAGCAATCCTTTATTGCTTCTCCTTCATCCTGAGTGAGTCCTTGCATTTGTGCAATCATTCCCCATTTGTTTCCCAATGTAGCAGATACATATCCTCCTAGACTTGCCACCATTTTGTGCAAACTTAACAAATCTATCTCAATCACTCCAATTCTTGGTGGTATGGTATCAATCTTATCATAGTTCATATACACAAGGTAGAACCATTTTATCATTTCTAAATATTTCTTACTAACCACTGCCCAATTCTTAAATACCAAACCATCCTTCTTAATCAAGTTCATAAAAGACATGATCCTATTAAACGAGTTTACCTTCAAAGCATACAACGTCCCATTCCAAGAAATATATTCTTCATCAATGTAATCTTGGGTATCATCTGTGTTCCAATTTAGTTCTTCCAATCCCTTCACCAAAGAGCATTCAGTATCTAGATCAATAGAAGCAAAATAATTTTCCAGAAACCTGTTGTGTCCTGTTATCATATCTTTGGCCCCCAAATCAAATCGTTGTTGCTTTCCATCCTTGTACCACTGGTTCCTTCATCATACATGTACTTAATATTGCACATGTTGTTGTTGATTTGCAATGAATATCCCTGTTCTTCGAGTAAGTCATAACTGAGAATGTTGAGAGATACTTCAGGGGTATATTGAACCTTGCTAATCAATAAGTCACCATCTTTTGTGTTAACTCTGGCATCTCCTATCCCATATGAGAATATAAACTTCCTTTCATTCTCTTCCTTGCCTATCATTTTAAACTTATACTGCAATTCTTTGAACAACTCACTTCTGGGACACATGTGAAATTTGTACATGCAACTAACATACCATACTTGATCCCAGGTCTTGTCATTCGACCCCTCTACCATGTAGTCTGCAATTATGTGCACCTTTTCAGGGTATCTTGCCCCTTCTGCAGTCTCTTATTCCATGGTATTCACATCTTGTTGCAATTCTATGTTTGCCAACTTCTTTCTGTTATCACATGCCCATTATGCATGTCCCCTTTGTTTACATATATAGCATCTTGCCTTCTTGTCTCTTTTTGTACTCACAGCAGCCTTTCCATGACCTTTTGTCTCTTCCTTCTTCTTTGAAGCATTGTATGCTTCATTCTCAAGAACCTTTTGTACCAACATTTCTTTTCCTTTAGGAGAAATGCTCTTTCTCCTAGAGTTCCATTGGTAGACTCTTTTGGGAGTTTCTCTTAGAAGATATCTCCCTGATTGGAACCCTGCAGTTGGCCTTTCCCATGGATGAGAGCCTAGGCTCTGATACCATTTATTCACAGGATATTGGTCAACAAGTCTGTGTTTGAGTGAATGTTTCATGACTGATGAAACTGTGTAAAATTGTGTATGAAAATAAGATAGCAAAATAATGGACAAAGTATTTGCAGTGAAATGATATTTGGATTAGATTAAGTGTATTACAACTTGACTGCAAATGACCTATTTATAGTTTCCTAAACGACATGTTATGGCAGTCACATATTACCCAACCATTGTGTCCTTTGGGTATAAACGACTAACCATAATAACTGCCAACTAACCTGACCTTAACTATAATAACTAACTGTATGAGTTATATATTTTAACCCATGACAGTGTACACAATTCGACCTATTAACATAACCATGGTACATAAACTTAAATAAATATTGTCTTAACAAAGATAAACTATTAATACTTTTGATCTAAATGAATTAGAGGCTAACATTTCATACTCTTGAAAGGTTTAGCTTCTCGAACTCTCTATCCGCTGTTGCTAATGGTTACTATCAAATTGGGTATTTTTAAAATAAATTTAGTATAGTAAGTTGTGTGCATTAACAATGCCCTTTGGTCGACTTTTCGCCAGTTTCCTTTTTAGCTTTATTTTCAGATTACCCATGTGAGCCCTGAACATATTATGTTTATGTCAATCTCACCCATCATCAATTAATTAAAACAAAACCCAAAGACTACGACCGAAACCCGGCCTTGATGAATATTTTTTTTGTGTTTGAGATGGATTGATTATGAATGAGGATTTGACAGGAAGCAAGCGGAAAAAAATATAGCAGGAAGCAGGCAGGCACGTTATTTTATTCAAGTGAGGCCGTCTTCTATTTTGGACTCTGTTTGGTAACAGGCCGCAGATTTGTATATCTTGGTCTCTTGGGCTTCTTTATTGTGTTTTTGCATATTACTCTTATGTTTCATGCTTTTATGTTTTGTGGCATGATTTGGTCACATGCACCGTATATCAACTTAAAAAACTTATGTAGATACGAGTATACGAGTTATACCTTCTGACTATGTTATAATGCTTTTTTATAGGGCTGCAAATATAATCCTGCTACCAACGTTACAATGTAAGTAGCTTTTATAAATGTTGTGTTTTATAGAGTTTGTTTAATAAAAGTTGTATATTATATATTTATATACGTGTGATTAATGTTATATTTTTAATATAGGGCTGAAAAAAATACAACTCGGTACCAATGCTACAGAGTAAGTAGCTTCTATATTAATAGTTACATATATACATGTCTCAGATATGTTACGCTTTTTTTAATGCTTTTTTATAGGTCTGTAGTGAGAATCGTTGTTGCACATAGATCGGGGGCTCATCTTTATAGTATTTATAGTTTAAATAGAAATCAAACTTGTTTAACAAATTAATCACGCGGATTCTAAGTTCTCACAAATTTGAGGTACGGTTTCTATAAGTTTAGTCCTATGCACGTGGGTTAGCTTGCTTTTATTATATGATATCCTGCTATTAATCATAAACATTCACTCTGATTACTATTTTCATTATGAATACTATAAATATTTTTAAATATAATCATCTAGGGTACATTTCGGGTTTTTGAATTTTGTTCCTTATTATTATTGATAAGGGGGTTTTGATCGTATAGAACAAGTTGGTCTAAATGTGCTAATCGAAGGCGTAGTGTTTTGTTCAAGAACATAGATTGAGTCTTTGCTGTTTGTTATAATTGATTTTGCACCGGATATTGTTAGGTTTATGAATATATCATCAATCTTCTAACTATAATTAATTAATTTTTATTAAAGTTATCTAGGTTGATTTGGTTATTCTTGTTTAGAATTAAGCCGACTAATTAATTTTTTTTTTGTTAGGTTATTAATGGAGGCTGAGGTTACAATGATCTGTGTGGGATCACCAGTTTATGCTGGTTTCATGATCAAATCCGTGCTGTTAAAATCTATTCTGAACGTAAACTCGATGTACGTACCTACGTTTATTTATTTTTTGATATCCTTATTATTATTATTATTATTATTATTATTATTATTATTATTATTATTATTATTATTATTATTATTATTATTATTATTATTATTATTATTATTATTATTATTATTATTATTATTATTATTATTATTATTATTATTATTATTATTATTATTTTTTGCACAGGTTGTATGGGAGGATTTCCAGGATCGAATAATCATAACAACAACATGTATTCATCGTAGAATCAATAAATAAGAAACAAAAAAAGATGGGTTGAACCTTAAAAATCTGATATATTGATAAAGAATGGGTTTTCAATGAATGTTACAGAATCTACACTATATATAAGATATGAATCGGTGTCTACAAGAGATATAACGTTTCATCAAAGCTTTGCAACCCTAAATAAAACGTTACAATGCTTAAATCCTAAACTAAATAACCGTTTTTCTGCCTAATGGGTTGGTTGGCCCAAAACTGAATCTTGCAGGCTTTATGTTTTGACCCATCCTGATTTCTTTTTGTCTGTGTCGAATTGCAGCAGCCCTTATGTTGAAAAACAAAGATTAATGGATTATGTTTTCTTCCAACATTATTATTATTATTATTATTATTGTTATTATTATTATTATTATTATTATTATTATTATTATTATTATTATTATTATTATTATTATTATTATTATTATTATTATTATTATTATTATAACACATATACAATGTTAATTAACTGCATGCAGGCTCATCCCGATAATCTTGTTGGCATAGCTACATTTGGTCAACGAGACCTTGGTATTTGCTTTGATCCTACTAATTCTCTAGAAACACTCACCTCTAAACTTCGCTCTTTAGAACCACTAGAGCAAGAATCTACATTTGAGCTTTCTCGTCTTGGTTGGTTTTGTCCGGAACATATGAAAAACAGGATTGTTGTGTTTTCTGGAGGGTATGTATTATCCTTTCAATTACTTACTTTGTATGTATGTTTACTCTTATTATTGTTATTGTTGTTGTTATTGTTATTCTTTTCAGTCCTCTACTTTTCACTACGGATCAGTTGCCAGAAGCTCTAAAACAGAGACGTGTGGTTCTTGATGTTGTCGACTTTGGTACCTGGGTCAAGGATGACGAAGAAGATTGTAAGGCAAAATATCTCAAGGCGTTGGTTGATGCTATGAATGATAATAACAATGAGAATGAAGACAGCCGATATTTTCTTTTTCAAGACGATGGATTCTCTCTCTCTCACCACATATCAAGCTCTTCAATCCTCCCTCCTCTTTCTGAAATTAGCAGCACGGTGACCTGGCTGGTCACAATTGAAACACACCCCTTGGAACTTCTGTTTCACAATTGCAGCTTTAGGAGCAAGGTACTCAGACTTCCCTTTGCTCTTCTTGTCATTCTTTCCTTTGCCCTTGCCTTTTCCCTTGACATGAGACTTTGAAGATGACGAAGCATGCTCAACCAAATTTGCCTTGGCAGAATCAGGCGTATAAGTGTTTTTCTGAGCCAGCTTGTTGTCCTCTTCAATACGAAGACGAACAACCAAGTCTTCAACACTCATCTCCTTTCGCTTGTGCTTCAGGTAGTTCTTGAATTCTACCCAGCTTGGAGGTAACTTTTCAATGATAGCAGCAACTTGAAAAGTTTCACTCAAAGTCATTCCTTCAGCATGAATGTCGTGTAGCAAAATCTGCAGATCTTGAACCTGAGTCATCACGTTCTTTGAATCATCCATCTTGTAATCCAAAAAACGAGCTACCACGAACTTCTTTGTACCAGCATCCTCAGTTTTGTACTTGCGCTCCAATGACTCCCATAATTCTTTGGCAGTCTTGGTCTTGCAGTACACGTTGTACAAAGAGTCAACCAAACCATTCAGAACATAGTTGTGACACAAAAAGTCTGAATGTTTCCATGCTTCCAAAGCTTGAACAGCTTGTTGATTAGAGGATTGACCTTCAGCAGGAGGTTCCACTTGAGGTGGATTCTCTTTTAAGAACCGCGCAAGGTTCAAAGTAGTGAGATAGAAGAACATCTTCTGTTGCCACCTCTTAAAATTCTGCCCATTGAATTTCTCTGGTTTCTCAGCATGATTAACAACTGCGTTGGTAACTGGCGCACCAGACACGTTCACAGTAGTAGTCACAGGAGGGGTAGTGTTTGTCATCCTGAAAATTCAAACACAAACAGTTAAACAAACTGTTGCAAATCGGTATCTACTTGTACCATATCTGACTCAACGAAACTCTATCTTGGTTTCGATAAATCAGTTAATAGAAACTCTATCTTGGTTTCGTTATAAACTGATAATAACAACTGCTTTTAAAAAAAACGTTATAGATCTGTAATCCAAATATGTAAATTAAAATCTGTTTAAATTAAAACTGATTTCCAAAGAAACTCAACAAGGTTTCGACAGAAAACAGTTTATAAAATCTGTTAATAATTAATCCGATTTTATCAACGTGTTTAATTCGGTTAAACCGAATCTTTTTTAAGACTGTGGGAAACGGTGTACACTTTTATTAATAAATCAGATTATAGGTAACAATAATTAACAGAAAATAAATGATAGAAAATTAATCAGCAGACAGAATGGAGTAGAAGCAGAAGACAGACACTATTTAACGTAAATAAATCGAAAGCAATAAAGGTACGAGGCTCGTGTAAACACGATTCCCTTAAAACAGATTCGCCGTCTGTTTCCCAGGGTACAACGTACAAAACTGTTGTACAGCCGGACTTGACTTACTTGCCTGAAAAATCACGAAAAGCTTGCGTGTTTCTGATCGAAAGAATTGCTGGAACTCGTATAGTTTAGAGCAGCGGTTTTTCTGTGTACAAAACCGAATGAGAGCATGTTATATTTATAGTGTTAACCTATCTTGTTCACCAAGACAGAATAACAGATAAATATAAACGAATTTCGATATCTTTCTTTTATTTAAACCGATTCTGTGTAACTTATTCTCAAAGTTTAAATCAGTTCCAAAATAAAAAGATGCACAAAATATTCTGTAAGACTTGTCTAATAAGTCGAAATCTATTCCTCAAATAGATTTACAGAATCTGAAATTGGATAACGAATCTGCAGCAAAAAGATACGCACGTATGCGAGGCTTCGGAGCTGCATTCGTGTCCGCAGGTCGCGCGGGCTCGCATGAGTTCAGAAGCTTCGAACCCATCTTGGCCCAGAAATCCCATTTTCTGCACCCCCCCCTGCGCGCGCGTGGGAGTGGGAGCATAGCTCACCTAAAGGAATTTGAAAGCTAGTACAAGGATATCCTTATAAACTAGTCTCCACTTCCTTCACTAGGTGATGTGGGATGTGTTTTTGTTTCCAAATCTTGTGTTTCAAGTGTCCAATTTTGAGACACGATTTCTCATTCATTTCAACTCTATTTTGGACATATTTTAGCTCGTTGCGAAGCTCTCTTGGAGGAGAACACAACGCCCTCAAGAAACATAAATATATGTAACATATACATACATTAAATTATGTCCAAAGTTTGCAAAAACCCACTTTGCAAAACTCATTTTCCAACAATATTTTGATAAAAAACGAGAAGGATGACAACGGTGCGTTGCGGTGCCATTTTTTGTTTTTCGTTTGTGCTATTTTTGTGTGGCAAAATTTTATGTATTTATTTCTTTTGTCTATCATTTTTATGCTTAAGTGTTTGTATAAGTATTTTTTGTATATTGTTTTTATATTATATACGTTTTTTGTACATATTTGTTGTCTATATAGTTTTTTTAAGTTTAGTGGGTGGGGTGTTTTATTTTTTGTCTTCAAATTTATAAATGTTTTGTCGATCATATTGTAAATTTGTAATTCTCCAACAAATTTATTATTGAAATTAGATGAGGTCGCTTAAGCACGCCAATATTTCCATCTTATGGACTTTTGAATATTTCTTTCATTCCACTCTTATAAAAAAACTTTTCTGTCTTGCCTTTTCTAACTTTCTTTTGTGGAAGGACAATTTTCTCATGGAAAATGCTCTCCATGTTTTCGGTTGGTGAGAAAAAAAAGCATAAAATTTATGTTGGATACGTAATAATCATTCCTCCCGTTCAAAAAAGGTCATTCGTCTTCCAAGTTCAAGTAAGGGTGGAAAGAAATACCCAAATAATTAAAATATTGTTTTGACAGAGGCACAGTTTTATGTCACTAACATAAAAGGTTTAAAAAGTGATAAATTATATATTTTTCGAGTTCTTATTTAAAGATAAAAAGGATATACAAAAATTACTAGATTTGTGTTTTACTTTTTATCAACAAATGAAAAGAGAAAAAAGATACATGTATCCAAATTTTATATTTGTATCGGGAAGATATGTATGTCAAACTAAAAAGTTCTAAATACTTTTTGTATGATATAACTTGTTTTAGTTATAATTTAGTTACTTTAAAATATTTGGGTGACTCTATCTTATTAAGAATTTATATATAATTCAAACTTTTATAGAATTGCATGTTTTTGCTCATGTGGTTTCTTTGTTTCTTCAAATCTATTTGTACATAAAGTTTAGGTCGGTTTTTAAGGGTATTAGGTAAGTTAAGGGTTAGTTTTAAAAGATATATACAATATATACATATTTTTTAAATATACCCTAAACTTCAATATTACTTATAAAATCGTTATATATCATATTAATATTGGGCTCGTTTTATTTGTAATCTAGATGCCTTTTCAATGATTTATTTTTTATTTAAGAAATCGCTATATATTTATTACTTATTTGACAATTAAAGTTTGTTATATATATAAAGGTGTAAATATCAAAAACTTTGGGGTTGTTTTTTAACCCTTTCCATACGGTTGTTTTTTTAACTCTTTTCTTTTTTTTTACCACAAATGACGCCATAAAGAGTTAAAACTAAACAAAATTGTGAAACGACAATTTGGCGTCGCATTAGAATTCAAAACAACGCCTACGGTAAATGATATGTAATGTGAATGGGGCATTGGTCCAGTGGGTGGGCTTTCATTCTTGAGTCAGTAGACTCGGGTTCGAATCCCATCCTTGGCATTTTGCTCCTACATAGGTACCAACATCCGCAAAATATATTTGCTCACTGGAGAGACTTTGTGGATAAAGAGTCAAGAGCTCGAGAGTCTCGGCTCACTCTAGTTGGTGCCCCACTATGTCAGGAGAGTTGCCCAAAGCTATTTCTTGTGAGGTGGACAATTGCTGGTGCCAAAAAAACACCCGAGGTCAGTATGTCCCTGCTAATCTACAACTTTTTTATGTGGATATATAATGTGAATGAAGTAAAATGCGTCTTTACTCACTTTAACTCTTTCTTTTTTACCCCAATTGATGCGATGAAGAGCTAAAACTGAAGGTAGCTCTCTTGATTAGTTTTCCCCGTAAAGACGAGAAAACCCCTTCAATCTCACTATGTTAGTCCACTAAGATCTAAGCCCCTTAATGATATCGCGATTTGCGAGTCTAAAGGATGATGTTTTACTTTAATCTATAGCAATTTCACATCTTGTTTCTCGTTAGGGTCTTACTGTAATGTAAGTTCTAGAGCTTGTTCTCATATTGTGAGTATAAAATCAATTTAGTCAGTCTTATGTTAGAGCACACGATACACTATGTTATAGGTTCTTTTTGTCACCTATGATTTGGAGCCGACACTCACATCCAAGTTATAAGTACCGATCTCATCCTCACGGCGTCGGTATTCTTTTAGAAGAAAAAACAATATTTTTAGGTTTACAACAAAAATCGGTTTCTCGAAAAACTGGTTTTCAAAAACCAGTTTAGGGAAAACCGACCGCCGGTTTAGAAACCGGTTTGCATTGTTTAATGTCAACCGGTTTAAACCGAACCGAATATGGGTAAAACCGGTTCTTAGTTTAAACCGGACATTTTCTCTCCCAAAACCGGTTTCATACCGGACCGGATTTATGCAAAACCAGTTTTTGACTATTTGACTAAAACCGAAACCAACTTGTAAACCGGTTCGGTTAAAAAACCCCGAAATGTAGGGCTGAGCAATCCCGACCCGTCCCGATTGATACCGACAAACCGCCCGAACCGAATGATGCCCGAAACCGAACCGACATATTTCGGGTCGGGAGTCGGTTTTACAATTTCATACTTTCGGTATCGGGTCGGTATCGGGTTAAAACCCGACAAAAGACCGAGATAGCCCGCCAGCCCGATTTATTAATAGGGTTTAGTAAAAAAGAACGCACCTCTCCTTTGGTTTTATCAATTTCAGTCTCATCTTCTATTCCAAAACACTTATCTTCTATTGAAACGCGCCTCCTCCAAATACCAAAACCCCAAAACACCATTGAATGAAACAATGTCATCTCAAAAACGGTGAATCAATCTCATCTTCTATACCTACATTCGAATCATTCGCATCTCAACAAAACAATATAATGGAAGTAAGTATTTATACATTTTTTATAACTTATATTTTATATAGTTTGTTTTATCAATCTCATCTTCTATAACTTGATGTCTTGATATCTCAAAAATGGGTAACTGAATTGGTGCTGTCTGTTAAAAAAGAAAAAAAAAAGAATTTGGTGCTGTCGATTGTCGAATATATATGAATTGGTGGTAACTGAGTAATGAATAATTGTTGGGTAATGATTTGTGAATCATTTGATAATGAGTAATGAATAATTGTTAGTGTACTGAATTTGTTAGTGGTAACTGAGTAATGATATTGGATATATACAAATGAATATGTAACATTAAATGAATGTGATTTGTCATTTTGTCAACATATCAGTTAATNTGAATTTGGTTAGTGGTAACTGGTAATGATATTGAATATATACGATAATATGTACATTAATGATGTGATTTGTCATTTTGTCAACATATCAAGTTATGTGTTAAGTGTATTTGAATATGTCACATTAAATGACAAGTGAGTTATGAATCATTAAATGAACTGCGAAATTATTTACTGACAGTGAGTATATATTAATATTGTGTTTGTTTAGGATGTATCAAACGATTGCGGTGACAACTTTGACTGTAATGATAATAAACCAAAAGAGCCCATCCAAAACAAGGAACGACTTCCGAGTGTTGGAAATAATTTGATCCAAAGATGGACGATGAAGATGGAAAGATCATTAAGGTTCGCCTATTGCAAATGGTGTGATAAGAGTTTCAAAGCGATTTCAAGATATACATGGTTACGAGACACTTGAGACATCTCATTATAGATTGTGATAAAAACCCCGATTATGAGAACTTAAGAAGCAAAAATACTAGCATTTAGAAAAGATTGGGTTAGAGAATGATGAGGGTGGTAGTAGGCATGGGGACTTTAGAAACATGGAAGTCTGATGAAGGAGATTTAAAAAGGCGTTGATTGGAATTAGATTGTTCTTGGCGTAGCTTCCGATTTAAAGTTTGTAGAACACCGGATCAATTAAATTTGGAAAAGAAAATCACTAGATTTAAATGTCAATCCGTTTTACATTGATAGGGATAATTGCTAATTTTTATCTTGAGGAAAGAGAGCCTATTGAGTTACTTAAGCAACAGCGCAACACGGTTTCATTTAACTACCGATACGTGGCCTTCTAGTTGTAAAGAATGAAACTTTATGTTTTAACGGTTCTATTTTAGATGATTGAATTGGGTGACTGCACAAAGAATCAATTATTTTAGACAGTTCATATCATTAAAAGAAAGTATTGAAAAGACTTAGTCTTCAAGGTTTTTGGTTTTCCCGAATGCATACAAGTGGATTCAACACATGACATGTTGAAGAAGCCGCATTGAGTTAGAAAGAGACTTTTTTGATTATGATTTTAATAACTCTTCTTTTGCTGAGCCTTGAGGAAATACCACCTAAAGCGGGGAGATTTTGAGGTTTTAGAAAGGTAGTTATACATTCTTGGGAAATTTAGGAAAAAGAAATTGTGTCAAACGTATCAATGTCCAGTAATTCACTCATATTGATGGTTTGAGAGGTACTTGAATATAAATGATAAGAATAATTAGTAAGAGTTGGAAACACATGAGATGCTTCAATTAAGGAAATGAGTTGAAGATAGTGAGAAAAAGTATAGACAAGATATTGGGGTGATAATACAAAAAAATACACACATATATCAAAATAGATACTTATCGCCGATTATAAGTTATGATCCACAATGAAATCGGAATGATTGCCGTTGGGTAAATTACACATTGATAGAAAAAATAGGATTAGTAATAAAAACATATAGGAAAGGATCATGAAAAGAATAGTTAATTAGACGCCAACTAATTCATTTTTAAGCCGAAAAGACCGAAAGTTGTGGACATTAACACAATCGGGACAATAATGAAATACCGAATCCCGTCCCGATAAAACCGACTTATACCGTCCCGTCCCGACTATTAATCGGTTCAGGAGTCGGGTAGATGTTTTCCTTTGTTTCGGGAGTCGGGTCTAGTCGGGTCGGGTCGGGACGGGTCGGGATTCGGCCCGACGCTCAGCCCTACCGAAATGTGCACCTCTACACTTGAAGCCAAGCCCAGCCCAGCCCAGCTCACATACAAATGACAGTCCGTAAAAAACCAATCTCCCAAAACCCTAAACCCTAACTTTATAAAAACCCCCACATTGCCTCCTTAAACCCACACATCACACCACAAACCCTAAAACAATCCATCCACATCCACAATGACAATGCCAATGCGAGGAGGACGACGAGGAGGAGCACGTGGAGGCGGATTCAAAACCAGCCGTGACCGTAGCAGTGGCCCCGGGGGCAACAGGGGCAGGCCTGGGGGCATCAGAGGTAAGCCAGGGTTTAAGGGCAAACCGGGGTTAAGGGGTAAGCCAGGTAGCAGGGTTAAACTTACGGGTATGAAAGGTGGGAATAAGGTTGTTGTTGAGGCGCATAGACATGAAGGTGTGTTTATTGCTAAGGGGAAAGAGGATGCTTTGTGTACTAGGAATTTGGTTCCTGGTGAGGCTGTTTATAATGAAAAAAGAATCTCTGTTCAGGTATATTGTTTTTTGACTTACTTATGATTGTTGTTTTGTTTTTGATTTATGCATGTTGTTTAGTTGACTAGCTGTACATATGTTATGTTTTGGTGGTTTATGTAACATTTATGATATGGGGTTGTTTGTTTAAGCTTATGTGATTTCAGCTTATGTTTCATAAGCCTGGCTTATTATATAAGCCTGCGTGTCTTAAAATAAACCGAGAAATTTGAGTTTATGAAACATAAGCCAAAAAATAAGCTAAATAAACACAGTCATAATGACTATTTGTATTACTAATTTGACTTAACATTTTGTAATTAAAAAGATCAATGTGGAATACTAATGTACATTGTTTATATTTGCAGTTTTGCACATATGATATTCTTATTAAAAGTTATTTTTGTTTAATGAAGCTGAAGTTTGTACTGAATTTAGTTGCTGTACAATAACATCGATGAAAATGTGACATTTTTTGTAAAAATCATCAATGTGGATTACTTTATTTGCCATTTGACTAAATTTAATATACATTTTAAGTTTTCAGTTATCTGTTTTAATGTTGTGAGTTGATGTTTTAAGTTAATACTTTTGTTTCTGAAAAGCATCACCGGAAGTGAGTCATAGTCTTCATAAATAACCCAAGTTGCTTCTTGAGTTTGCATAAGTATTGTCAATGTTTTTGATATTGACATTTTCATTTACTTTTGATCAGAATGAAGATGGCACAAAGGTTGAATACCGTGTTTGGAACCCCTTTAGATCAAAGTTAGCTGCTGCTGTTCTTGGTGGAGTTGACAACATCTGGATGGTAAATTTACATTACAATCTTTCTTTGTGAATAATGATGGCATCGTGTTATTATTATAATTGAATCTTATTTGGTGAATTTTGTATGTTTATTGTAATATATCCTGATTCAAAAGGTTCTGATACTTGGGGCTGCTTCCGGAACCATCGTGTCTCTCATGTGTTCTGATCTGTTGGCTCCGTATTTTTTATTATTGTAACCTTTCTTCAAAGTATTATAACTCTTTTTTTGATGATGTATGATAGTGACTCCTTTTGCTCATTTGTGTTCATCTCTTATTATGGTATTTTTTTTTTTGTATTATTCTCTTTCCTGATAAAACCGTCTTTTTATACCTTTCGTCCGGTCTTTTTTTCTGACCTG